>BACB01005506.1:0-146514 GCA_000338015.2 Ganoderma multipileum BCRC 37180 | reverse complement strand
GGGGGGGGGTTCTAATGGTCGCGGGCGCATCGGGATGGGATGGGAGAGGAGATGTGTTGAGGATGGTCGTGCTATGCGTGTATGTTTGCTTGGGACTGTGTCGCTCTGGGAGGGACGGTTCTCGGGACTTACGACTTATTACGAGATGTGATGATAAGTAGTGTTGCATATACATGGGCTGGAGCTCGAACTGCGCGCTTTCTGCAGTATACGCAAGGCGCGATGTTGCAATGATATGCAGTAGTCCATACGCGACATACAATAAACTGAGGTTATCAGGACGCTCGCGCGCTGTCTGAGGGTGCATCTTGACTCCGCACCGCGATGACCTCTCCTCGCGCGCCATCGATCACCGTGTTATACTTCGCCGCCGCGTCTACCGAAACCGGGCTCACCACGGAGGAGGTCGCGTTGCCTGAGAACGACAGTGGTGAAGCAGGGCCAGGTATGCCCTCCTCTTAGCTTGATGCCCAGGTGACGAGGCAAAAGACGACTCATTGACGTGAGGATAGGCCTTCCTCTGACACAGCTGGCTGGGCTGTTGGTTGCGCGCCATCCAAACACGTCGTTAGGCTCAGTATTGGAGAAGAGCCAGTGGGCGGTGGACGCGGAGATGGTCGAAGATCCCGCACAAGTTACCCTTCGTGGTGGGGAGGAGGTCGCGGTGATATGTCCGGTATCAGGCGGGTGATGACTGAAAACGAAGCAGGACGCATACAGCGTGCATTTACTTGTAGCGATTATCGATATGAACTTCAGTCTGTACCAGAAGACGGATTAGAACATTGTACAACGGGTATAAAATGCATGATGTTAGGTGTGGGGATGCTTGGGATACGTGATCATCTTTTGCAATTGGAACCGGCTTCGATCCCCATATTATCGAAAACAACAATACGCAGGGTAGTCTGATATCAAGTTCGGAACGACATACAAGACAACCGAGGCACCACCACAAGCGAAACTCCAAAGACCCGAAGGCGACGCATTCTCCCTAAACCCCTCGCACGGTCCTGACTATCTAGGTAGCAGGTCGACGCGGCTAGCCAACCTCACCGTCAGTGCACGCACGACATCGACACGGCACTTCTGAGATCCCCGTTGCGTCGTAAACCTTGCCCGGGCCCGTCAATGACGCCATTGCCTAGGGATGCTGTTTATCCCATCGGTCAGGCCACGCCCCCGTGTTCGCGCTGAGCCATCCATGGTCACAATCCGTCTGTCCCGAACTAGACAATAGCTGAAGCGGGAACGGGAACAGAGGTTCATGCCGAGGCACCGGGATTAGGGGTTGGGGGTCCGCGAACGACTCGCCTGGCCAGGTGACAAGCAAGAATCGTGGGCGAACGCCACACACTCCGAGTCTGCGCCAGCTGGGGGGGATCAACCCGTCCGCCCGCGTACAGTACCATTTTCCCTTCGCCATATCCTCTTCACCGACTAGGTATCCCCCGGATGGGATGCTCTTGGGTATGCCTGAGCATGCCGAGCCCGCGTTATGTGACGGGGAACCGCCGATCAACGTTCATGGTACGCATCCACTTTTCTGGGGACGGGATCATCGCCCAAGTTCATCGACGGCCCGAAAGCATCCAATTAGAGCACTCGGGAACGTGAAGCAGTAAGCCTGCCCCGCCGCAGCAAAACACGGCGGGATCCGAGCATGGGTTGCGAACCGACGGTGTTTATGATCAGCACGAGCCGAGGAAGGGAGGAGACGAAAATGAGCATAATGAATAGCGAGCGTTGAGTACGTGTGAGCAGGGTGGAGGTATAGCTTACTATGTCCGTCGCATCTTCTATGATGAATGATCGAAGTTAGAGTATGTATGCATATACACGATGAACGGAAATAGGCAGACCTTAAGGCCGTTGGTAAGGTCTACCGTTTCATCATATCCTGCTCTAGCTGAGCGAGGAACGCATCTGCGGCATTGGGCGGCGTGCGAGGGCGATCCTTGATCGTGGAGGTCTCCATCCGCGACACCTCCTGTGGTTCCAAACCAGGTGTTGGACCGGCAACAACAGCCGATACGCGCGAGCCATCCTTGGCCGAGGATGCCTCCGACACTCGTGTTATCTCCCCTTCCCCGCCGGTCTTCTTCCTCTTCCTGGCCTCCAGTTGCTTCCTCCGCTCCTCTAGCTCCCGCTTCCGTTTCTCCATTGCAAAACTTCTTGCGGGCATAGATCCCGGCTCTTCTGCTGCTTGCATACCTTCTAGGTGTTCATCCTTCGCCCCGGCCACCTGGCGCGCGATCTTCGTCTGCTCCCGCCGCTCATCAAGCTCTGCTTGCTCAATGCCACGCTGAGTCGATTCGAGGGAGAAGCCGTAGGCTCCGGGAGCCTTTTTGCGAACTTCCCGTGAAGAATCGTAATGGACGTTGAGAGGCTTTTCTACGGCTTTGGCCAGAATCTGCGCTTGATGTTCCGGGCTATGTTGATAGACGGGGAAATGATTCACGGGATTGTCTATCGATCGTCAGAAGGGCTCAGACTGTATGGTGGAAATGCACCTACAGATTGCGTCTGCACTGGTACGGGGTAACAGCATCAGCAGGCGATTCTGTGAAAGAAAGAAAAGTGGACGTACTCGGGACCTTCACCTTCCTCGTTCCTAGAGGCAGGAACGTCACGGGGCACCTGAGAACGGCGTACAGTCCGCGTCCGCCCTAGCTCATCGACATATTCAACGAGAGGATCGTCCTCCGCATTGTAAGGGGCAACGGGGACATTTAATGACTCGTCGACGTCATCGCTGTCGAACTCGTAACGGTCAGCGTCCTTCTGGACAAACTACCGCCACGCCTTGAGTGAGCAGACGAGGTGGGCCGAACACAGCAGAAGCAATCTCACATCCACCAGCAGCTCATTGTACTGCTGTTCCGAGTACCCTCCGGTCCTCCCCTTCTTCAGCAGCTCGTATTTTTGCGCCTTCCGCTCCAACACAGCGAGGCGGTCCTCGTACCGCGAGGACCTGCCCCCCAGCTCCTCAAACACAGCCGCGTCGCGCGCGGCGCGCTCCTCCACGCCTGCATTCTGCTTTGCCCATTTCGCCACCATCTTGTTCGTTTCAGATGTGAGCATGATCCTCGCGACATTCATGATGAGCTTGAGATATGGGAGATGGGCGTACCTTGACCGGCCCCTCCACACGTCCGACAGGCTTTCCGGTTGCCTTGTTCTTGGCGAACTCCTGTTCATGCCTCTTGAGCTCCGCACCGAGATCCATGAATGAACTAGCACTAGTGCCAGCAGCGCGGGCCTTGTCCTTGGGAGCCATAGGCGGGATGGGGCGAGGCAATGGCTAGGAAGAGTCCGAGATTAGCGCAGGAAGCAAGAGACGCGCTCACGTGGGGGCGGAGGTGCCCGTAAGCGATTGAGGCTCCTGCAAAACACGCACAAACAACGCGTCGCGTGTACGCAGCGTCCCCCTGTCCCGACTCTCTCCGCTGGGCTGTCCGTCCTTGCTTGCGGCGTTCCGCAGAGCGGTTAACCCGATTCACACTCATTTCCGAGGAGTGAATATGACTCCGTACCCGCTCTCTCGTCCTGCATACGCGCTCGTTGTCTCGCCCACGATGTCAAATCGAAGCCTGCGCGATGACACTAAGGGAAAGATCCGGACCGGTCGAGCTACCTACATCGAGCATATCGCGCATTCCAGCACCCCCCCCCCCCCCCCGGCGGCATCTCGGGGCCGTCCACAGCCCGCAAAAGAAAGCAAGTGCGACCCCGCGCGAGCTGTGTGATCAGCAGCGCAAATCGCAAATCGTGGAACGATCGCGCGGTGCATCATTGAGATTCCCTCGGCCGCGATCGGTGTGTGCGCAAACTCGATCGAGTCCCTGGGCGATCTGATGTACAGTAAGTAGTTGTGTGGCGGTGTGTGGTGCAGTGGTACAAGGAACGACGGCATGGTGGACAGCGCAAATGCTCGGTTGAGCGTCCCATTACGTCCGAGCGCGCCGTTGAGGCGAGAATACATCTAGCGGTTATCCTGGAAACTGCTTCACATACCTGGGAGTGGCGTAAGTAACGACCAGGTAGCTGGAGAACGATGATACATACGTCGCGTCGAGTTGCTGTATTTGGGGGAGGAGGAGGATCAACTTCCTGCGATAGGCTGCCCCCTCACTCGCTTGTACGGGATTCCGTTCCAGGTAGATCGTCTCGAGCGTCTCAATGTGCTTGAGCTGTGGCTCGATGTCTTCCAGTGTCGTGATCTTGTTGTCGTTGATCTGCGAAAAATACATACACAACGACACACAGTATATCAAATATGTCAAGACTTACCCATAACTCTTCCAGCTTCGTCAGGTGGGAAACTCCTTCCAATCGCTCTACGAAGTTGTTTCCAAGGTCGAGTGTCCGGATTTTCACCTGTGGCAATTCGTGAGCTAAAGTGCGTGGTCGCTGGAAGGTCTGTGTATCTCTACATTGTTCTCTAGGCCCTCTATTCGTTGAACACCGTTGTGGCTGATATAAAACTCTTCGAGATTCTCGAGATTCTCAAGGCCCTCGATTTTCGTGATACGGTTCGACTGGATTGACAAGATGCGGAGCTTCTTGAGAGTACCGAGATTCTGCAGAGAAACGGTCAACACCCACCCACAATGACATCGTACATCCGCTCAACATACCTCCAGCTTCGTAATCTTGTTCTTACCCACCCACAATTCCTCCAAATTAACAAGCGCATCCAGACCTTCCAATTTCTTCCGATGGTGAGAAAAAATCAGCTTAATTCCCATGTGAGAAATGCATGGACCGTACTCGGAGCCGATTACCGCCAAGTTCAACGCTTCTCAAGGTCGCAGCGAGACCGCTAAGGTTCGCGATATGCGATATGCGGTTCTGTATGAAGAAAAGCGTCTTCAAAGAGGCAAGATGGGTTTCGAGCTCTTCCGGGATGTGCTTGATCAGATTGAACGACAAATCCAGCGTGCTGAATAGGCGTCCCTAAGCTCGCACGCGACTAGGAAACCAACTAAGCAACGACGCACGTTAGGTTCACCATGTTGTTGAATGCCGTCCCGACGTGCTTGATCTTATTATCGTAGAAGTCAAGATCCTCGACGGCCGTCAACGCACCGAATACCTCCGGGTCGAGGTGCGTGATGAAGTTCTGCCGCAGACATAGTCTCTTCAGATGGCCACCGAAACGAGGCAGCCCGAGTTTGCCGATGCCGTTGGAATTGAGCCGAGAATGGATGAGCTCAATGTCCTAACTCATGCGTCAATCGAGGATGATTGTCTGAACTGGTGTGCAACATGCTTGCGTACCTCCGTATCGTCCGGGAGATCTTCTAGAATCTGTGAATCTTCTACCCCTTCTTCTTCTCCCTCACCCTCGTTCTCTTCACCGCTCGAACCCTCCGCGTCTGCGGGAGGCTGAACGACCGCTACTCGTGTAATCTTCGCCCTATACGCACAAAGAAATGAGGTTTCCCGTCCACGTTATCACGAGACGAGAAGGACGGACGGGGGTTGTGTTGGAGCCGCCACGGCAGCGCTCGGCGCGTCGTTGCTCTCTGGAGTGCTGTCTGGTTGGTTCATGCTAGATCAGCCTCAAGTGTTATAACAACTCGAGCTTAGTGACCAGAACAGAGTGGAATGTGTCCAGATAAGGTGGCGGATGAGTCAATTCCGGAGTCTGCGCCTCCTCTGATCGAGTGGGCCCCGCGTCCCACGCTCGCGGGATTCCGCACGTGATTTCCTGTCGCGACATTAGACGCGACGCGCCTGTCTCACGCGCGGTTTGAACTCGTCAGGCCCTCGCCGCTCAAACTGCATCGGTCGCGCATGGATCGAGCCGCGATGTGAAGCCAAATTCTACTATGTCGGTCCATGCATGTCCCAACCCCTGCCGCCGGATCCACCCATACCCACCCTATCGCGGCGGCCGTGGACAAAATCGCGCGAGAACCCTGCCTGCCAAGTAGGCGTTTGCGCACCCGAACGTTAACATTGACCATGCGCGCACGCTCAGTCAAACGGACGCGTCTTTTCTACGTCCACCCTAGAAGATGACCCCATCGCGAGGCCACCACCCTTCAAGTACTATCTGGTAAACGAACGTTCTTCGGCGCATCCAGGCTGTCAGAGCCAAGCGTTCTTCTACGCCGCAGCAAGAATCGGCACCTAAACTTCTCGCGCGACACCGGCGATACTTGCCCCCTGGGGTGCTTCCCGCGCGCCAGACTTATGCATATGGGGGTTCGGAGGTCGCACACATGCCGTAATGTCGCCCCGGCGCATCGCTGGACCAACAAGATCCCTCGATCCTTCGCCACCCCCGGAACATAGGCAAAGGAGGCGAATAGAACGCGCGCCACAAGCTACTCTCCCATTCCTTCGAATTCTGGGGTTTCAGGGTGCGTATCCGGGGCAGGCGCCCGCCTTGCCGAGGCGTTCTCGAGCTCCTGAGAGCTCCTGGGCCGGACCCACACACACGGGAGGCGGCGGAGAATGTATACCATACTTGGCGCGGATTATTAAAGTACGCTGACTAGGCATGCCAATAAAACTAGGACTAGAGCGAGATGTAGGGTTCCTGGGAGTGCCGATTCAGAATGCGGGAGCCTTATCGTGACTTGAGTGCGATGATGAATGAGTGAATACGGACGATTGCGTACTAATAGGGTTGACGATGGTTGCGGATACAGCGGATAAATACCGTTAGAGGGGCACTAAAGCCAAACCGGCCAGCCGCCGCGTCCACGTACATAGACGGGCGCGCGGGTGCGGGGAACGAACATGCAAAACGCTACACGTGGGTTGAGGGCGAGGGTGAGGGATTACCGAGGGGACAGTGACAACAACGACAACAATACACCGATCCAAAAACAATCGAGGGTGCGGAACGGATTTCAGCGAGCGAAAAAAATAATGATGCAAACGTGCGACGTGCGACGCCTGGCAGATTAGGATGATAGGGGACGATTAGGTTAGAAGGCGAGGTGTCGCGACGTGAGGCTCGCACGGGCTGGGGAATGCCCGAGGCCAACAAGTCAGAATGGCCCGGCCTCGCGCCCCATGTATCCGGCCTGCTTCCCCATGCGGTACGGGTGTTCAGGCCCGAGCGGGGAATGCGCTGCCATCATGAGGTGCTCGGCCTCCCTGTCGTGTCGTTTGTCGCGCTCATACGACGCGGAGGACAGCCCGGCAGAGGACAGCCCTGCACTGAGCGGCGAGTTGGACGCGGGTGATGAAGGGGAGAGGAGCGGCGAGAGCCGATTGGGGAAGGGCACCACCGGCTCTAGCCGCGCGGGGGGCAGAGGGTGGTGCCCGTTCGAGGGTACGTGATGCGCACCCGGCGGGGGATACCCAGGTTGCGGGGGCGGGAGATAGAACTGGTTGGGGTTGGGGTGCCCGCCAAAGCCGGGTCGGTCGGCTGACATGGGGGACGGGTTGTAGGCCACAGTGTGTCCGGACACGTAGTGCATACCGCCGGATGGCGGTGAGGGCGACGGGGTCATGCCATCGAAGGTTTGGCCATGCGAGAAGCTGTCGTTCCCGGACCCCGAGCCGGCCGAAGATGTGGAGAGAAAGGAGCCTTCTTCGAAGTAGCTCCCCCGCCGCATGGTCGGGTACGAAGCACTCACGGGAGACGCGGAGGGTGACGTGTCGGGCTTCGTCGACAACGTGCTCATCGCGCGGTCTTTCGTCCGACGGCGTTGGTTACCGCCCTCCTTTTTTGCACGAGACCTCGCAAAGCGCAGTCCGCACCTGCGAGACCACCAAGACGTAAGCGAAACGACGAACATACATTAAGCAACATGAAACCTTACGCGTTGCAGAGGTCCTTCTTCCCACTTGGACCCTTCCGCCATTCCGGGCTATGAGTCACCTTACAGCTTGCACACCTCGTGATTCCCACAGGCGGGTTGCCCGCGGTACGTCCGCCGTTCCCGTATTGATCCCTGCTACTCCGCCGTCCGGACCTAGGTGCGGGTACCAGGTCACTGGGAGGGGACGGCGGAGGCTGATCGTCTTGTTCCGCGGGTGCGGACGCGGGATACATCCCACCCGGGCTCGGAGCAGAAGGACCGTCCGGAGAGACAGGTGAGGAAGTCTCGAGGTACGGAGGCTGTTGGGACGACCATTGGTGCTGCGGCGCGGACGGTGGCGGAGGTGCGGAGTACGACGACGAGCGCAGGCTGCTAACCGGAGCACCGCTCGGCAGGGAGCTAGGGGCCCAATGCCCATACCCGCTCGGCGAAGCCGACGAGTCCATGTTCATCCAAGCGTTGGGCGGGTACGACGACGACATCGGAGGCTGGGGCTGAGGACTGTATGTGTATGGCGGAAGTGGGGAGACGTGAGGATTGTGGGGGTTCGGAGGGAGGTTTTGAGCATTCGAGTCGTAGTACTGAGCGTTTCCTTGGGGAGCGTAGCTGTTGTGCTGGTATCCTAGATGTGGAATACCATTTCCACCAACGACGCTAGAACGGGGGGACGGAGCGATTTTGTGACATGCGAATATAATGGCGCCTGGGGCAGTTCGAGTAAGGAGTCAGGCGCACCGAGAATGAAGGAGGCGGCGCACCATGAGGAATAAATATGCTCTCCACCTCCCGTTTATCACCCATAGTAAACTCGGTAATTTGACATGCCTTAAAGCGGCGCGTGCAGCTCGTTTTGGCGTCTGTGCCGTTGTTGGTGATTTGGATGTCCTCGGCGAGCCGCGCGAGGTCTTTGGAGGTGGGTTCACCGGGGCGCTCCTGCGGCCAGCTCAAGCACAGCGGCCTATTAGGCTGGTTGAGTAGAATTTGAAACACGCGCGACATGGTAGGCGGCGGAGGCAAGACATGTTGTAAGCGGCCATATAGAAGCTGAACCTGTTCCATGCTCATGCAGGCCGTGCCGCACCAGTTTGTCCAGCACGTTTTGTTGTGTTCATCGTTGTCGCGTGGCGTGAGATCGACTACGGCGTGGATGAAACAAAGCACCAACTCGTCCGCGGCGTAGTTGATGACGATGTCGACGGCCATGTAATTCGAGTCCTCGGCAACCTTCTCGGCGTCTATCCATTGCGGGGAGGGGCCGCCGTACCCTAGGAGTCTGCGGACGCGCGACAATCGAGAATAACGGACGCTGGCCACCGCGGCTGCGTCAGAAAGAAGCTGCCACCCCCGCAAAGCGTAGCACTCACCGAGTCACGCTCCCATGCAATGTCCGGCTCTCCAGTACTGCTCCGAGGTCGACCTTCGCTGATGCCTGTTCGTCAGGATGGACGTAGGCTAAGAGGGGCTTGCCTATGAGCAAGTCTGCCTGCTCGCCGAGGTGGCTTGCGAGGACAGGGTCGAGGTAGAGGAAAGTCAAGTCGGAGGTGAGGAGGGTCCAGTCTACGGTGATCACGGCGGTCAGTCAGCATGGAAACGGAACAGGGCTCGGAGGGCTCGTTCGATCGATGAACGATCGCGAGGCATATGGGGAAGGACTCACAGCACCGCGTCTCACCGACTCTCGGCAAACTGATGTGGGGGCGATCGGGGACATGAGATGAATGGGCGGGGTTGGACTGGACGGAGGCCATCGAGCTGGAGGGGACGGGAGAGAAGGAGTCGGGCGGGAGGGAGTCGAAGGAGGGCAGGGCATGCATGGGGATGCGGGAAGGGTGTGCTGCGTGGATCGGGGGATGGTGAGGAATGTCGGGATCGGAAAGAGAGTCGCAGCCTCGCTGGTGGGAGGCGAGAAAACTCATGGCGAGAAGATAAGGTAGACTAGGAGGGAGTACGATACGGGGAGGTGGTGGTTAGACAAAGCAGTAAGGTAGACGGAAGAACGAGGCGGGAGGGAGGCGATCCTGATGGATAGGGGCAAAGGAGCGGAATGCGACTGGGAGGCGAGAGCGGCCGCAGCTGCAGCTCTGAACAGGAGGTCCAAACAGGGGCGCCCGCGCGGAATCGGAATCGGCCTCCTGCCGCTGCACCAACCTCGTCAAGGTTCATCTTCCCCCCACAGACGCTCGCCCTCTGTCAACGTTCCATATCCCTCGGCACGCTCTCGATCACCGAAGCCTATCTCGTCCTCCACTACCCCTCCGCCCCCCGCCCGTCCCCGCCCCGCCCCGTCCTCGCGCCACCCCTCTCCGCCGTTCGCTGCCCACCCGGCCTCGCGTCGCGCTGCCAGCGCACTCCAGCCGTCCTCGCCTCCGAGCCACGAGTGCCGCCATCAAACCGTGCCCCGAGGCGGGCACGCACTATTCCAGTTAGCCGTCGCCCCGAATTTGATTAGTTGCGCAGATCCAATCCACGCATCCGCCTCATCCCCGACGCCTGGTCGTACTCCGCAGCCCCACGCACCCCGTCGTGCGCCGCCCATCTCGCCCGTTCCCAAATACAGGAGTGCACCCATGTCGGTGCAAACTTACAAATACCACAGCGTCCGCGGATCTGGGAAAATTGGTCGCTGCTAAATGCCCGGGCCACCGGACGTAATCTGTCCCCGTCGGCTCCCCCCGGCGCTTGCCCGACCATCTGGAAGATCCACTTTCCGATCGTAGATCCGATTCTCCAGATTTCATCGTGTGCGCGCGTCTCGCCCAACGACCGTTCAGGGCCTCGCACGCTTCCTCCCCCGGCTTGCGCCCACGCTTGCAGAAACCCGTCGCCCCAACGGCAATGTACATGCCCAGCGTGCATCTAATTCCACACATACCCTCTTCTATTCCTTTTTAGGTCGAGACACGTCTTGTGTTCATGCCTTGCCGAGCGTCGTGCTAGAACGTATGCATCACGCATGTTGTCTTGAGAATGTGCCTCAACCGCGCTCCGAGCGCACAACGGATACCAAATGGGGATGAGGTCGTCGTTTCGTCATCGCTCTTCCGTCCGTCATCATTGTGACACTATTCGGCACAGCGAGACGCTTACTTACGCCATGCGAGGCCATGCGTCTGAGGCTTTGGTTAGGCGGCAAACTAAGTTCGAGCTTGTGCGAAGACGGAATGAAGGATTCCTTATGACGATCTCTAGCAGCAAAATCCATGACGTTCTATCGAGATAGAATATCCGCAGTAGGTGCACCTTTTACTCGCTTACGGATAGATGAATATTAACGAGCGGCCACTGCGACGAACCTTCAGGCTACCAGAGACGGCAATTTGTTTGGAAGATAGGGTAAATGGGCCATTTGTTCTTCCACTTTACCAGGGTCAGGACCATGCCCAAGTTCCCAATATCGAAGAGACGAAGGGAAATGGTAGCCAGTCTTTGAGCAACGGCACTTGTACAGCATTAGGCAGCTGCCCGGAACTTGGGCAGTCGCTACAACATGAGTTAGAGCTGTCTATGATCTAGCTGGCATAGAATATGTCCGGATATAGGCTCCATCGTGCTTCCAGGAAAGAGACCCTGACTTCAAGTTGAAGTTCGACTTATGCCGGCGCCAGGCACCACGAGTCACGGCTATATCAGGCATCCACATCCCACGATGGTAGGAGTCGATCCGTTTCGGGCAAGTTTCGGGAGGCTTTTGCCTCTGGTCTAAACTTTCGCTGACAGGCAACCACCACCATGCCAGTCCCCACCACTGTACAACACGAGAAGAACATTTGGATCGCGGCGGGGGACGGAGATCTTGAACGCGTCCGGGTACACGTGGCATCGCAGTCATCCTACTCTTCGACTACTCAAACGTTTTCCACAGGAACTGATAGAAGACCATTGTTTGTGAGATTGTCAGGGATGGCTCGGCATGGAATGTTGAACACGTATGTTTAGCTATTTCGCCGAACGTGCCCGATGAGAACACCTACACACCCATGTAAGCGTTCCGGTAGTCTACTCAATGAATCTTTGCGGGTTTGCTGATTCATCTGTCAGGCATGCTGCTGCATCGTATGGTCATTTAAACATTCTGGAATACCTGATAGCGCATGGTAAGCACGTTTCGGCTATATGCTTGTGTTTCTGACGGATGCTCTCAGGCGGAGACGTCAACATCACCGACGGAGATGGAGACACTCCGCTCTATGTAGTTGAGAACGTCGAGACAGCTACGTTTCTCGTGGAACACGGTGCGGTCGTCGACCATCAAAACGCAGAAGGTCTTTCTGTAAGCGTATTCACGACATTTTCACGAGGCCCTCTTGTTGACGTAATTGTCAGCCTGCCGAATACCTCGAGGGAGAGGAGTTCCACGCTGTGGCGGCTTATCTTCGAAGCGTCGGTGGGGGTGCTGCTGCCCGGGTTGAAGGATCGCCGGTGCTCGAACAGCCATCGCAGCACGCGCAGAACGTCGCTTCCGAGAACCTCACCTCGTCACTGCTCGAATCCGTGCAAGCCGTCATCCAACGAGCCCAGGCGGAGGGCAGGGAGGTGCCAGAGGAAGAACTGAGGGAGATCGTGGGAAGAGCGGTGATTGACGGCGTCATTACAGGATATGGGATGGGTGCGGACGCTGCGGGAGAGCCTGGTCCACAGCAGAGGAACGGGGACGACGCAAAGAGGCCGCGGATGGAGCGCGGTTGAGCCGGGGTGTTCGCGGTGCATGTGCGACGATCATTCCCGACGTCAGCAATGTGCGGATGAAAGTACGGTCGAGGTCGGTGTATAGTAGAGCTGTTTGAGTTGAACGAGTTACCAAAGTGTTGCCAACTGTTGCCAACGAACGCAAGACTGAATGAATTTGGTGCCGACTGAGACCTGTTCCTGCTCCCACCGAGTCGATCTGATCGCACTGCATGGTCGATCGAGCGCCAATCTTCGCGCTCGGTGATAAGATAGGATAAGATGTCGTAAGTTTGTAGATCGCCACCATCGCGGCGTCTTTCTTGGTCCGCGCGTTGCGAGCAAATGAATCCCAACCGCCTGCTTTCATCTATTACTATTGATTCCGTGTTCTCCTCTTCTGTGCAGTTTTCCAATGCTATAGCCTGCTTGATTCTTGACTAGACATGCCTGTCTTTTGCTGTCACCACCCTCACGACGACTTACAACAACTCTCGCAACGCGATAGTCTCGGGGACGACACACCCATCCTCCGGGCGCTCACCGACGCACGTACAGAGGGCTACGAGTCCATCTGTGCACCCCTTACGAACGACAAATGGCGGCAACGATGGAGAGAGCTGTGCCTTTTGAACCCCGACGAGGACCAGGACAAGCTCGCGGAGATCGAGCAGCGTGCGGAGGCGTGGAGATCAAAACCCGCCTTCTTTCACGACGAGGTGACGGTATCCCGGTTGGGTGTGTTCTATCCTTCTTTGATTTTCCAAAGAGCTATCTTGATGGGATTTGCATTGTGTGCGGGTAGATGAGGTCGAGTATCTCATACCGCTTATCTCAGACTGGCTCGAGCTGGACGCGAACGATGACTGGGTCCGACACGATGCAGAGATTGTGAGTCGCGCTCACCCTTCATATTTCTCGCTTGCTTGGAAGCCGTCGATCCCTTGAAACTGACGCGTCTCTCTGCTCCTCGGCTCTGTCTTCACGCATGTCTTTCTTCGCGCCACCACCAGGCTCTTCACCAAGAACTTGCATTCGCGTCCTACCTAAATGCGCAATGCGCGATCCTCCCCACGCCGAACAACCGCACGCAGATAGGGTCGTATGCTCGCGCCATCAACGCATGTCTAAACGCAGTCCCCTACATGGAGTTCTCCGTCAGGATTCCCATCTACGACGCGGTCACCGTGATGCAGGTCCCTTCACGCTCGCCCTCGCCGGCGCCGGCGCCAGACACGCCGCCGAAATCCCGTTTCTCAGTGGCATCGACCATCGATCTGGGTTCTGGCTCGCCGCCGGAGTCGAACATGACGACATGGGAGATGTGGGACACCATACGCACGATATGCGGCTACAACCCGCGGTTAACTCTGAGTCAGTGTGGTGGCTCTACGCGCCGTGAGTGCTACGGACTGACATGACGTTGGCAGCCCTCGACCTTACTCCGCCTTTACCGTTGTCCTCGACCGTTTTGAACCAGTGGCTGGCGGAGCCGGTCCGATATCTGTGGCTCCCAGCATCAACGTTCATTGCAAACGCGAAAGGGTACCCTGTTTTGCCTAAGGGTACGCAGTCCTTCATTCGGGACATCTTCAAGGTCAGTCGCTTGCGCACGAGTTCTGAGAAGGGTACGCGCTCGCTCACAGCCCCGGGACCTCCGCGCCTAGTTGCAACCCACCGTGATCCTTTCCGGAACAAAAGCAAAAAAGCACGCCCGAGGTGGCGAGGTGGCCTATATCCAATATGTCAAACATCTCGAGAAAACCAGCTCTTTTGTGAAGGCTGCGAGGACTGCGGGCACCGTTGAGAACTTCGCGCAGGGTTACCAGGATTATTTGCAGGCCCCGTTGCAGGTGTGGTGGCGTTTGACCTTCTGCTGCCCTGATGCCCTGGCTCAGCGGGTTCCCGTCTAGCCGCTCATGGATAACCTGCAAAGCATCACGTACCAGACTTTCGAGCAAGATCCGGTGAAGTACAGGAATTATGAGGAGGTGAGACAGTGCTAGTGCAGGGTCTGCGCCTCGCCGCGTGCTCACAGGGCTCGCGCAGGCAATATACTTGGCCCTGAAGGACTGGGACAAGCCCGAGAAAGTGTGAGCCACCATCGTGGTGTGTCCACCATGACGAACACGTTCACGCTCGTGTTTGACGTTTCGCAGCACGATCTGCGTCGCCGGCGCGGGGCGCGGGCCCCTCGTCGCGCGGTCGCTCAAGGCCATCGAGCGTGCGAAGGTCGACGCGTTCGTATACGCGGTTGAGAAGAATCCGAACGCGTATGTCACGTAAGTCGATCGAGGGCGCGTTCCCGTGGGCGCTCGCGTTGATAAGGGCCTGAGGTTGCAGCCTCCAGGAGCGCCACCGCACGGAATGGGGCGATGAGCGGGTTAAGCTGCTTTACGGGGACATGCGGACGCTCGACGTGCCCGAGAAGGTCGACATCCTCGTCAGCGAGTTGTTGGGTTCGTTTGGCGACAACGAGCTTAGCCCGGAATGTCTGGATGGCGGGATGAGGTTCTTGAAGCGTAAGCTTTCATTTATCAGGAATTCGATGTTGGGATGGAAGCTCACCGGACATATGTACTTAGCGGACGGGATCTCAATACCGTCATCGTACACGGCCTATGTCGCCCCAATCTCCTCTGCGAAGCTGTACAACGAGACGAGGGCAGGCAAGGACCCGAAGTCGTCCGAGACGCCATACGTGGTCATGCTCCATGCAATCAACATCTTGAGTGACAACGGGACTGGAATCAGCGGTACGTGCGGCCCAAGGATACAGGAGTGCTGGGAGTTCGAACACCCGCGGAAGGACGCCGCCCTTACTGAACAAGGTAAGGTCGCGCTGCCGCTTCGGCTTCCCCCCGATCCCCGTTTTGTCTTGCCCTTGTTCTTGTCCATTTCTCTGTCCTCTTGGCTCAACCCCGTTTGTCGGCTCGTCGCCCACACGCACAGGTCTGCCGCTGACGAACAGCCATAACGTCCGGTCGGCGAAGCTCACATTCCACATCCCCCACGCCGGCGTCTTGCATGGGTTCGGGGGCTACTTCGAAGCCGTGCTGTATGGGAACGTCGGGATTAGCATCCACCCGGAGCGCATGGCCTTGATCTCGAAGGACATGCTTAGCTGGTTCCCGCTCTTCTTCCCGCTCAAGGTGAGCTTCCTTTTTATACTCTTTGAAGGCGCGGGGAAGACGGGATGTGTGCTGACACGGGATGTGCGGGACGCCGCAGGACCCACTGTACCTGCCCGCCGACGCGGAGCTCACGGTCTCGCTCTGGCGGCTGACGGACACGCGCAAGGTGTGGTACGAGTGGTTCGCGGAGGCGTTCCTCCCCGTGCCCAGCTCGTCCGTGTCATCGCCTATCTGGAAGGACACGCTTTCGCCGATGACCACGTTCCCGGATAGCAGCTTCCTAAGCCCGGTGCCTACGACCCCCATCCAGGCGACGAGCCCGTTGCTGGACATCCCCCAGCTGACGCTGCAGGTGCCGGCTAGGGCGGGGACGTTTGCGATGGCGGAAGACAGGGACAAGGAGGGCGTGAGCCTTGTGAAGGTCAGCCAGACTGCGCTGCACAACGCTGGAGGGAAGAGCAGTTGGATCGGGTTGTGATGTGCAGCATCTAGGTGTTGTATCTTTTTTGTGTATCCTCTATCTTGTTCATCTATGGCATCTTGTCAATCTGTGCACTCGGTATGCAGTCGAGCCTTGTGTTGTGCTGACACGTTCTCTTGGTGTCGCTGGCTGGCACTGACGTTTTCAGTGATGTGCGACCGAATTAAGGCAGTTCGGTAGCCATACTCGGCGGCGCCGCTCGCCATGTCACCGTCATCCTTCATTCCCCGCCTCGTCTTCTAATACTCGTCACAATGTTGGAAAGCCGCATTGCTCAAATATCCCTCGCCAACCCGAAAGCCTCCAACTTTCTTTCTCCTCTCACTTCGTGCGCATTCTCTCTCGGTCCACACCTCCCCCACCGCACCCTCTTTTGGTCTCAGTCTTAGCGTTCCACAATCGCAAATAAAGATGACATTCACTTTAACCACCGGCTTCGTGGTTCTGGCGGCCGTCCTCGGGGTCGCGGCGGACGGGTCTAGTTCTCCTCTCACTATTTACACTCTGTAAGTTTCTTAAAAGTCCACTCTACTATATCAACCCGTTTCTAATTCGCCTTTGCTAGGTCGAGTCCTACAGTATGCGGTAAGTTGCGCAGCGCTCCACCCAACACCGCAAGTAAACTGATAAAACCCTTGTCCAGAGCCAGTGCAATTCACATGGACGGGCGGGAAGGCGCCTTACTACCTGTCGCTCATTCCCGGTAAGTGCCCTTGAGATCCTTCATCAACTTGTGGTTGATGCTCACTGTGACCGAAGCTGGACAACCTTCGGCGCCGGCGGTATGTCGTCCGTGACCACCCGCATGCATGCGCACTGACTTGGTGACAACATGATTTGCAGATGCAACAGTTCCCGGTGCAGGACGGTAATGCAATGACATGGGTCATCGACATGCCGAAAGGAACTGCTTTGTAGGTGGCATGGTATAGACTGCTGTCTGAGTCGCACATTGAACCCCACACGATGCAGCTCGACGGTTATCAAGGATAGCACCGGTGCGATGGCCTATTCAGATAGCCAGACTGTTCAAAGTGGGCCCGACACTAGGTGAAGTGATGTCATCCCGTTGAATACAAATTTTGATACTGATCGCGTTTGTGTTCGGGAACGTCTGGCAGCTGTGTCGACGTGAACGACAATGCGGCCATGCCAGTCGCGAATGCTGCTTCAACTGCAGCAAACCATGCGGCGTCAGGCGTACCTAGTGCTAAGCCTGCCGGCGCCCAGGCTTCCTCCGGCGCGGCGTAATGATATTCTTTTGCCTCGTTTTGGGAAGTATGTCTGACTGACCCTCTGCTGGTGTAGGACGGGTTCTCAATCAATTCAGTCGACGGGAGCTCAGGCTACCGTGGTCCGCCCAGCCGGAATCCCGAGCCCTTCAACCTCTGGTGCTGGTACGCAGTCGTCGCCTACCAGCACGCCAGTGAGCGTGCCTACGAGAAACGGGGCTGGGGCGAATGGAGGTTCGCTTGGTCTCGTGGGTCTACTTGGTTTGCTGGGTGCAGCCTTGCTTTGGTAAGCTGCCACCCGTGTTGCGCACAGACTAGGATTGGAGTTTGGAATCTTGTCTTGTAGACGTCCCACCGTTGCGTGTATGCAGATGTGAGTGGCAATGTCATTGTGCAGTGGCTCGGACGCTCTTGGGCCGCCAGTCGGAGTCGGAGGCAGAGTGAAGAGAAGAACCAGGGCCGAGGGACAAAATTGCCAAATAAGGAGGACATACGGTCACGTGTACGGCGCGTCGTGTGGGAAAGGAGGGATCTCGATTGGCGAGAAGAGGAAAAGGACGAATGGTCGGTTTCTGTTTGCTCTCTCTTGGAAGGGGGCGCGTGAGCACTCCCGCCATCTCTCCTCCCCACTAACGAGTACAGCCACTCTTGCTTATCGCCCTCTCTCACCGAGTCACCCACATCCTATTCTCCCCTCCCAATGTCTGCCGCTCCTGACGAGCCAGCACAAGCCACTCACCTTGCTAACGGCGCTCTCCCCGATCCCATTTTGGCTGGTGACGTCGAACCCACATCCCTTAAAGCAGCCGTCGACGCGCCCAGCAACCCTGAGACCCTAGCAAACGGGCATGTTCTCCACGAGAAGAATGCCACTACAGATGACAGCGCACTGGACCAAACGGACACGGACGAGGCGCCAGCAGACATGACGGTGGGCGCACAGACTGACGCGATCGACGCCAAAGGTGCTGAGGAAACTCCAGCTCCCGTTCCGGTTGAGGTGCGTCCCTTCTCATGTTCGCCATTTGGCCCACCGGCTCATCTATCCCACGCGTCATTGAAATCAGGCCAACCACGTCGCAGACGACCTGCACGATGAGAAAGCAGTGGCTTCCATCCTTGCAGAGTCTACTGGAGTTACAGTCGGTACGTGTATGCGTGTGGTTCGTTAATGGGCAACATAGGCTGACTCGACGTTCAGTCGAAGAACACGTAGCTGAAATCGCTAGCCTCGAGGAGACAGCCACCACTGTGGGCGACGCTGGTCTCACGGAAGAGGCGTCCGTCACTGCGCACGTTGCTCCCGAGTCTACCAACGAAGCGGATCTCCCCAACGAGGAGCCTGCTCCCGAACCTGAGGTTATCGAAGGTACTCCCTCTACCATCACCGAGGCGGTTGAGCCACCTATCGCAAAGGTCGAGGCTCCCGAACCCGAGGTGGCGAAGGAGGTGAGCGAGCCAGCACCGCCTACTGAAGAGCTCCCTGCTGCCGTGGAGACTGTGCCCGTCGCAGGTGAAGAGTCGACCCTTCCCGTTGAAAGGGTTCTCGCACCAGCGGGAGACGAGGTCGCGGCCGAGACGCGTGTCGGGGAAGAGGTGCCGCTTGTGCCTGGAGACTCAGGAGAGCCGTCCGCAATCACCGATGCGCCTGCCGCCGCTGACGAAGCCATTGAGTCTGTTGACGACGCCCCTGCGGTGCCGGTGGAGGCTGTCAGTGCTACGGAGGCGCCTGCAGAGGAGGCATCTCTCACTGAGGAAGCTCCAGTCGTCGAGGACCCTACAAGTGGTGATGTCGAGGAAGGCGCAGCAGTTGAGGAAGCGCCTGTGGTCGAAGTGGCTGCGCCTGTTGAAGAGACCTCTGCTTCCGAGGACACTCCTGCTCCGCCCGAGGACGCCCCCGCTGTTGTTGTTGAAGAAGCCTCAGCCGTAGTTGAGGACGTCCCCGCTGTGGTCGAAGAAGCCACGGAACCGTCTGCTCCTGTAGAAGAGCCCATCGCCATCGAGGAAACTAGCGCCATGGCCGAGGAAGCTACTGAGAAGACTACCCCCATCGTCGAGGAAAGTCCCAAGGAGACTGTCGCTATGGTCGAGGAAACTACTGAGGACACTGTTGCTGTGGTTGAAGAAAACCCCAAAGAGCCGCCAGCACCTGAGGAAACCCCGATCGTTCAAGAGGCCCCGGCTCCCGCTTCTGATATCGCTGAGGAGTGCGTTCCTGTGCCCGAAGCCGCCATCGAAGCTGCGGAGCCTGAGGATGCTGTTGCCGAAATTGTCTCCGAGACCGTTGTGGAAGAGGCGTCCGCACCCGAAGAGCACGCACCCGCTGTCGAAGAACTTGTTCCTGAGCCCGCGGTGGAGGAGAGCGCAGCTGTCGTCGTCGAGAAGGAGGTTGTCGAGGCCAAGGAAGAGACGATCATTGAACCCAAGAAGGAGACAGTTGTCGAATCCAAGGAAGAAGCAGTTGTCGAGACTGAGGAACCCGCTGTTGAGTCCGAGGAGGTGATTGTCGAATCCAAGGAGGAGTTGGCCGTCGAGGAGACTCCTGCCGAACCCGAGACCGTCTCCGTCGAAGATCCCAAGACTATCGAGACCGCTGCCGTGCCTGTTGAAGAGCCCACACCTGAGCCAGAAGTCGTTCCAGAGGCCGCACCGGAGCCGGTCGCGGAAGCCGTCGTCGAGGAGGTCGCTGTGTCTGAAGTAGTTCTCGATGCTGTTGCATCTGCGGAGGAACCGCTTGCTGATGCGGAGGCGGCCGATCCTGCTGTCGAGGAGCCCGACACTGAAGATCTCGTGGAGACCGTTGCTGTCATGGAGGAAATGCCCACAGAGGCGCTCGCCCAGGCCGAAAATGATGTCGTGCCTGCAGTCGAGGAAGTGGTCGAAACTGCGCCTGTTGAAGTCGTCGAGGAAGTTCCTGCCGTGGAGGAGGTCTTCGCTGTCGATGAATCATCCGTCTCCGAGGCTGTCGCCCTTGAAGAGGCGCCTGTGGATGTGGCCATCGTTCAAGAGATCGAGGCCCAGCCTATCGCATCCGAGGAGGTTGCTGACGTGACTGCCGCTGAGGTTGTTATCGTCGAAGAAGCGGTCATTATCGAAGGGGCCCCAGCTGTTCCAGAGAGCGAGTCGGAGGCTGGAGCTGTACCCGTCCTTTCCGAGGAGTCCGCTGCCATCGTGGAGGAAGTCCCTACTCAGGAGGTGCCGACCATGGAGGAAACCGTCGAGGCCGAGGTCGAGGCAGTCGCTGCCGAAGAACTAGCCAATGCGGAACCCACTGTGGTGGACGAGACGCCCGCAGTCGTCGCGGAGGAACAAACCCCTGTTTCAGAAGAAACGGAGGAGGCTCCTGTCGCTGTGCCCGAGGCCGAGACTGAGACTACTGATGCACGAGTTGTCATCGAGGAGTCTACTGAAGCTGTCGCGCTAGCCGTGGTTGTGGATGTGGTCACTGTCGTTGACGCGGCGCCCGTTGCTGAAGAAGTCCCAGTTGTCGAAGAGGTTTCCGTTGAAGAAGTTTCCGTCTTGGAGACCGTCCAAGAACCTGCATTTGAGGCTAGTGCTCCAGTTGCCGAGGATGTTGCGGTTGTCATCGAGGACGTCAAAGACGTCGTGGAGGAGAACGTAGCCACTGTTGAGCAAGCTCCCGTTATTCATGAAGCCCCAATCGAGGCCTCACCTGCAGTCATCGCTACTGTGGAGGAAGTAGCTGTTCCCGAAGCGACAGTTGCCGCCGAACCCGCGGAGCACACACCCGCCGAAGTGGAGGTTCCTGTTGTCTCGATCGATGAGGCCCAGGATGAGCCTGAAGACGTCGAGACTGCTGCGGAGCCTGTCGCTACCTCGCGCAGCCCATCGCCATCACCGTCCCTTCAGGAGAGGCCGAAGTCCCCATGGACTCCTTCCTACAGCGTTACCACTCAAGGTCCCGGCGCGGACGCTGCCGAGGAGAAGGAGGGCGAGGAGCCTGAGCAGCTTTCCCCTGCTGCTGAGGAAGGCACTGTACCGACCCCTCAGGTCGAAGTTACCGCCCAGGTAAGAAATCGCTTGAATCTTTGTGTCCTTTTTGTAGTATCTGACAGTAAGTTATGCGCTACTCTTAGCCCGAGGAACAAGCCGCGAATGTCCCTGCGGCCGAGGCCGATCGTCCGAAGTCTCCCTCTTGGGTTCCCTCGTATTCAGTAAGTTCGCAGGGTGCGAGCCCGCGGCATTCTCCAAAGCAATTAGCAAAGGAGCTTGTCGAAGAGCTTCCATCTGTCCCAGCGGAGCCTATTCCGGCCGTGGAGGTCTTGGAAGAATCGCTCCTTCCAACAGTCGTTGTCGAGCCCGTCATCGAAGTGACGGAGGCGGAAGCAGTTCCGGAGGTCGCAATGCTCGAGGAGTCAACTGTCGAAGAAACTGCCATCCAGGACGCACTAGTTGTTGATGTTCCCGTTATCGCAGCAGAAGAAGTCGACATTGCTGAGGTGTGTTTCACACGTTTCGTTGCCGATGCGTGCGCTCATTCGATCTGCTTTTGTTCTAGCCGTCCGAAGCACCAGCCTCGTCATCTTGGGTTCCTTCATACTCGGTCAGCTCGCAAGGGTCCAGCCCCCTCCACACGCCTCAGCAGACCGCGGCCGACTTGGATGTTAAGGAAGTCGAGTCGCTTCCTGAACCTGTCGTTGAGGCTGAGGTTCCTCGCGTGCCGTCCTCCGTTCCTGTGACGGAGTTGAAGGCTATTCCTCCGGCTGACCCTGAAGTGTTACCGGCGGTTGAGCCCGCAACTGTTCAAGAGCCTGAGCCTGTGGTGAAAGTTGCCAAGCCCGCTGAGACCGCTGCGCCTGTCGCTGAAGTTTCCGAACCCGCCGAACAGCCACCTGCGCTGGTGGTCGTCACCGATGTAGCGGCGATAGATGTTCCTGAAGTAAGTTAGCTCTCAGACTTCTATGGTGTCTCGATGCTTATTGTTCTGCAGCCCAAAACGCCTCCCACTGTCTCTGCGGACCGACCGAAATCTCCCTGGACACCCTCGTATTCCGTCACCCGCCAGGGCAGCAGTCCTCTCAGTACCCCCGCCGTCCAGACCAAGGAGCTAGAAGAGGTTGAAGACCTCCCTCCTCCTGTTCAAGAAGAGCAGCCCATCATCGTCGTTGAGGAGCCAGCCCCCGTGTCAGAACCTAAGGTGCGTAGCTACCCGTTCCCCCGGACCCGACATGTTTGTAACGTTACCCCGGTAGTCTACCAATGGTCCCGTTTCTGAGGAGCCCCCTGCTCGCCCATGGACTCCTTCCTACTCGGTGACGAGACAAGGCTCTGGCTCTGATGTTGCTGCCGATGATAAGCCCGTTACTGAAAAGGTTGCCGAAACTATTCTGGACGCTGCGACCAATGGCAACGGCAACGGCCACCCCATCAGCTTCCCCGTTTCTGAACTATCAAAGGAGGCGATCGAGGAGCCCCAGGAGGAGACCAAGAAGGTTTCTTCGAAGTAAGCCTATCTGCACTCGTGTGGCGAGTAAGCACTGACACGCTGTTCTGTTTAGACCAAGTCTAGGCCGCCTCGCTGTCGTCGACGAGAATGAGCAGATTGAGATCGCGGTGGAGGAGCAGGCTGCCCCTGCCGAAGTTTCCCCCTCCAAAACCCGTGCTCGTCTGGAGTCAACGACATCCTCCCGCTTCTTCCCTGGAGGCTGGTTCTCGAGCACGACGAAGCTCGCTGAGGAGGGTCGCACTTCGCTCGAGAACGCCACTGGCGAGTTCGCAAAGAGCCCCACTGACTCTGTCGCGCCGTCTCCGGCTGTGGAGGCCCCTCCTGTGACGCCTGTTGACGGCAATGTCGAGGGCAACGTGGACGACAAGAAGAAAGGGAAGTGGTGCGTTATCATGTAAATTCGGGGTCCGACATTCGCAGGCATTCGACCATTTGCTTCATGACTGTAACGAATTTATGACCTCATTATCTTCATCGTCGATACTTATGCATGCACACACTCGCACTCATACATTGCTCCGGTATAATCACCACTCACAATCGTCTTGACTAGTTTCACTTGCTGTGGTTACATCCTACGAACTCCTTATCATCACTATCAATGCATAGTTTGGTTTCTCTTCGCGTCTCAATTGCCTCGTATCCAGTTACAGGAAGACAGACGTCGACTGGCTCATTGCAACGCCATTCGATACCGATATTGTGGCTATTATCTGCTGCCTGTATGGTCTCTGATTGATAATTTCACGATCCGAGGAGAACCAGGCTACCAAAGGAAATGGATCTGGCACTCGAGGCAAAGGTTAGAAAGGTTAAAATGAATCCTTCGAACCGGGATCGAACCAGTGACCTTGAGATGCACTTAAGTATCCAATTACAGTCTCACGCTCTTCCAACTGAGCTATCGAAGGCTGGTAGTGACTGATATCATATATATTATGAGTACAAGACACTAAGATGCGACAGCACTCTAATCGTCCGACACGCCGGACCTTAGAATTACGGCCACCATATTCGCGCCAACGGTTTCTCTCCACGCCTACATGCCCGCCGCGAGGCAATGATGGCACGAGGGCAGAGGATGTTATGCAATTCTCCCACTGCTCTAACAGCTCCGCGATCTCCTGACCGCTCTTGCGCACTAAAAGACTGTGCTCTAATAGCTCGTCAGGATACGACTTCTGACAGTCATCACAGCCTCATATTCAGTTACTTGTTTTGGTGGACGTGATTAGACCCACAGTCCCTCGTGCGGCATGAACGGCACACTGCCTCGGTTCCGGACTCAACGTAGTACTGTACTTACCGCAGCCCTTGGCCGCCTGTTTTCCGGACCGTCAACCGACATCCTAGGACTCAAGTGCTCAAGAACCGAGACCATAAGCTGCTTCACATCTCTCCCGCATCCAGGACTTCAAGACACCATGCGTTCCCCTGCGACTGTGACCTTGATACTGACTCCGGACAATGTGTCGAATGCAACGATTTACGACGGCTCTGGGGAAGCTTTATACACCGTCTCTACACAGCTCGGTTGGTCAGCGAGCACGACGCAGGTGGAGAAAGTCGACGGCGAGGCGGTGGCGATGGTAGAGTGACGAGACGTACTTCCCAACAGGTTGACCCTTGGCAAGAAACCTCCCATTTCCCTGCGCAACTGGCTGCAGACGAGCCTCGTGCCATATTCGTCCAGAGGGTTTGTAGTATTATCGTACTGCATGCCAAGTCGTGCATACCACTCATTCGTGTCCTATAGAAATGCATCGTTCAAGGATGATTCTGGACGGAAGTACCAATGGAAAGGGACAACATTCAGCAGAACGCTCGAGGTGTGCAATATAGAGTCATTGTGTACCACATAGGACCCTGATTAGAGCATTCCTCAGCTCTTTGCAGAAGATGATGGTTACAAAGTGCCCATCGCGACCTTCAAGAAATCACGACCGGACCTAGGAGAGGACTTAGCCGCGGAACCAGCGAGCCTGGTTTTGACTGAGCGTGCGATGGAGATTCAGGACACCGTAGTCATCTCGTTCCTCTTCCTGGAGAGATTGCGTCGAGGGCAGGAGATCACATCGCAGCACAATGCCAACGCTCCGCCGATTGGCACTCGGTCTTACGGGGGGTTGACCAGTTTCTAGTGTTACGCACCCACCTTGTCGGATGCCTACGCCGCATATTTCATTCCGGCGTGTCTTTTGAAGTCTATGCGGGAGATATTGAGTGCCAGATAGAGGGCGCCAGATGAGCTGCCTCACCACAAGGATTGGCAAATGTTTGACGTGGTTGCTGCAGCGTCGATCGCCATGCTACCGCTGCTAGAAACAATAAGCCATTAGCTGTCCAATGTTGCGACGACAGGTACCGCATGCACAAAGAGCACGCGCTGTAACGAAGGAGACGGTTTTGTTTGAGGCAGCGACATGGCGGTTATGTCGACCGAAGGTTCAGATTGATTCCCTAGTTTCGCCGCGTGGATGTTAATAGAGCGCTATGCCGCCGCCAGAAAAGGCCATACTCATACCGGTTGATACACTTTCTCATCTGGAGAGCATTCGTCGTACGTTTATACTACTTCGAGGAACTTGTGCAACTTGACTATGGGGTTTATTGTTGGTGATCTGCGTGTCAACGGTTAAGTAGTAGCAGCCGGGCGTCGCTCACATACGGTCATCCCGAACTCCTCGAAGACGCGAGGAATGTCGTTGGTCCGAGTGCACGGTAACACAGGCGTCCCAGCCTGCAAACTGTAGCGCAGAAGGTTCGGAAATACATAAGCATCCCAGAACTATGTTCGGATGAGCGTACCTCGTCAACTACTCACAAATCCAGCCACCCCGCTGTCGGCAATGAACGTTAACCTTGGCCACGGCCCCAAAGCCACCTTCACCCTGTCTCCGGATGACCCCTCCAATACGACCATATTCGACACAGGACCTGATAGGACCGCCCTCTACACCGTCTCCACGCGACGGCGCTGGAACGGGACCACGACGTATGTCGCGAATGTGCACGGGGCGGTCCTCGCCTCGCTCGAGCGCCGTTTCGTCCTCAATGATAGGGTGATCCTCGGTCAGAACCCTCCCGTGTCTCTCCGCGAGTGGATGCGCATGAGCCTCCCGAACAAGCACTCCATCATGTGAGTTCTCGGTTTGCAGTCTGAGCAGTCGGGAGACGGTAGTACTGACGGATGCGGCGAAGGGAAACCTCGTTCAAGGACGAATCTGGTCGCAAGTACAAGTGGCGAGGACACGTCGTCAGTGGCTTGAGTGCGCTCGAGGTACGTCGTACAGTCCGAGAATGAGGACCCACCGATTTTTCCCGATAGTCTGACCTGTATCTTCTCATCGACAGCTCTTCACGAAAGACGACGAGTACGCTCAGCCCATCGCGCGGTTCGACAGGTCTCGAGAGACGCCTGACCATCACGAAGAACCGGCGACGTTGACCCTCACGAGGCGTGCATTGGAGGTCCGGGATCTCGCTGTGATCTCGTTCATCTTTGTGGAGCATGGGCGTCGCAAGGAGGAGGCCGGGATACGAAGCGATACTCAAAGAGAGCTTCCCATAATGGCGGTGGCCTCTTATGGGCGCGCGGTAGTGGGATCTGGGTGGTAAATGGTGGACGTGAGAGCGAAATGTACAGAGATAGATGTGGAAGAACCTTAGTACACAACAACCAGGGGCGGCGGATCGCGTTTTGTTAGTGTACGGTGTAGTTGTAGATACGGTTTGCTACTATGAGAGGTTGTTATTCCGGTAAGAAGGCCAGGACTCTGGAACTTGAAGTCGCGTGCTAGCTTGCCTAAAGCACCAGCCTAGGATAACTCGTTGGTAAAACCTAGTAGCCGTAGAGTGCAAGCGTTACAATAGCAAATACCCCAAACTCGAAACAACGAACAAAGGTTCCTATTGTTGAATATACCACTGGCAGGAAGGCAGGCCCAAGCGTTGCGGAGCCTGAATCAGTACTCGGTATATAAAAACGCGGGAGGACGCTCACCCGCTCGGCTGTCGACTTCTTGCTCGTTTGTCGTTACTTTCTCTCCCGTCGGCAGCGCTCGGTGACCTGCATCCAGAAGCATGCTTCACGCACATATCTAAGTAGTCCGCATGACGCCGAAGAGTAAAGCCCCAAACGGGCGGCGATCCGCAAACGCGTCCACGATGCAGTTTAAGCCGGGGGAGTGTGCGGACAGCGATCGTCGCCCACGATCCTGCATTCCTACCCTGGCCTAACCACATCGTGCTCGAAGAGATTGGGAATGTTGACCGTGTTGACAAAGCGCACGAGGCGCCAAAGCACGTGCACTCCGAGTCGCACTTCAGTCACCCTTTCGTCGGGTCACACAGAGGTACGGTCTCGTGACTGTGACTCGGGTAACAGCCCTGGCGGCTAGCGCCGTAACTTAGAGCGCAGCTGGTCCGACTCGGACATGAGCGTCGAGGATCGCGACTTGGACGTCACGGTGCACACAGAGAATCCCTCCAAATCCCTCCAAATCATCCCAAAAGCTCTGAAATGATGAGCTCCAACGTGACTTCCTGCCTCTCCTTTTATAGCCTGACCCTTCCACGTCGTGCCACTCTTCCATCCCCACCGCCGTCATGTCCCCCACAGGCCTCCTAGCGTTTCGTCTCTCGCCCGACGAATTCAAGTCTTACGTTACTGAATCCAGAAAGCCGCGTTTGGGATACTACGAGCAATCCGACACTGAGGTAGACCCATCCAAGTTGCTGGCCATCGTCGTTCGTGGCTTCGACACCGACGCTGTCGCAATCATCGGGGCGGCCGCCGGCGACGGCAAAGAGACTTCCCTTAATGCAACGTATGGTGTGGGACAGAAAATGGTATATCTGACCCTTAGAGTACTTGAGTCCCCATGCGATACCCTTTGTACTCATTCTCTCCACAGCGCGCAGTCGTCCGCCAAGTAGAAGACATTCTACGCATCCCTTCAGAGCATTGGGTATATGCTTTTCTAGAGCCTCTTTTGCGAGTTGCGCTCATCCTCTTGCCAGCGTTTTACGCCCAAAACCCGCCTCTGTGGAGCTGACGATTCGCTCACAAGGCCGACGTATAATGTCAAGCCGCAATCTAAACCCGTGGGTAAGCACCCTAAGGTATCCTTGCGTTATGCAATCAAGATCAAGCCGATAACTCGGCTTTTCAGAACTGCTTCTCATCTCGCAGTCCGCCGTTCCGCTATACCTCGCACAACATGAGTATATGCGCGACTGGAAACGGCTTCAACCTGCCCCTCTCCCACCCGACAGTCCCACCGACCAGCTCGGGCAGGCTCGGGCAACCTGGCACCTCCTTTGGCCTGCGCAGGATGAGAACTGGCCGCGCTACGTCGCCCAGCGGCGCGACGCGGAGTGGAGTCTCGCACAAATGCGCGAGCGAGAGAGCCTCAGCCTCACCGTGCCGTCGTTCCTCGACAAGGTAAAGGACGGGGTCGAGACCATTCTACAACGGACGGGCCTGTCCGCCGACGAACAGGCGGTCGTCGCGGACGGCATCCTTCCCCAAGCTCTTGAGGTATGGGATGATGGCTCTGATGGTGTCTACGTACGTCTCTCCCCTTTCCGGTGGCTATATGCGCGCTCATCTCCCCTTGAAACCTCATGCATGCATCCCTACCTCACGATTCACTAATGCGGCCCCTCCCACCGCAGCTCGAAGACGTGACAGCCATCGCACACGTCTTCTCCCCGACCCGCCCTACCATGCTCGACGTGTTCGTGCACTACCCCAGCCCTTGCAATATCCGTATCCTCTACCGTCTCCACGACCCCGCGCCCCTCCCCAACGCCGGCACAGGCGTCCGCATCCGCTCGCGGGACACTTACCCACAACACCGGGTCGACGGCTGGCGGCTCCTCTTCGAAATGGACATCTCGTCGGTCCCGAAGCGCACGCGGCGCGGCACGAAGGACATCGAGCGGCGCACGTGGAAGCTCACGCGCGCCGACGCTCTCAGGGTGCACGACGCGCTCTTCGGGCCTGCCGCCGACTCCGAGGCCCTGGTTGACGCGGTGGGCGCGAAGGTGTCGGTGCTGGACGCCATGCTGCTCGTGTTGGCCACTGTGGGGTTCCACATGGAGCTGAAGAAGGGTATTACCGGGGAAGGGGCCCGCTGGGATGAGGATAGGTTTGCGTACTGGGAAGGGCCGAACTGGAAGCTGGACAAGCTGGAGTGGGTTGCGGGGAATTTGAGGACGGTGTGCGGCGTGCCACTGCAAGGAGACGCGCTGTGTGCGGGGGAGCTCGTCGAGGATGATAGTGATTGGTGAATGGCGATGGCGAGGGTCAAAGATCCGAAGTAATTTGGTCCAGCATATTCTACATGTAATCCAAGAGACAGCCAGTGCCAGTGCGAAAGTATCAATACAACGACATAGTTCGCATCTACAGGACCGTTTGGTCGTGGTGACTGCCGTACTCCTCTCCTGGAGAAACGGTCTCTGCAAAACCCATTAGAATCAATCCGAAATTAATCAAGTGGCAAATCCATACCTGTCTCAGCATCACATACCCACAACCTCACAACCGTCGGGTCATGGTCGCTCGCCCTGTCTCCCACCGTCCTCGCCCAGGTGTTCACGTGCACATGCTCGACGTCCCCGCCGCGCCGCGCGACGGCGTCCGAGACGAAGACCTGGTCGATCTCCTGCGCGTGCTGGTCGTACGCGTACGTATAGCGCTCCGCGGGCGGCACACCCCCGACGTCGTTCGCATCGTGCAGCAGCGCGGTGAGCGGGCGCAGCACGGAGCGCGCGGCCGTGAACTCGTTCATGTCTCCCGCGACGATCACAGACGCGGAGGCGGAGAGGTCGAGCAGCGAGGAGACGAAGCGCTGTCGTTGTCCGCGAGTCAGCTTCCAATCCCACTAGGCGTCATAGAAAAGATGGGGATGGAACTTACCGCAGTGACGTTCGCCTGGCTCGTGCGCTTCTCCCACCCGCCGTTGACAGGTGGGCGCGCGTTACCCTGAGGAGGCGAGCTGAATCGCTTCGAGCTGAAGTGTACGTTCACGGTGTAGAACCGTGCACCCGAGACGGTCTGCCAGGCGGCGGCGAGCGGCTTGCGCGCCTCCTCCCAGGCGGAATGCTCAGGGTCGATCCGGCCCGGGTTGAAGCTGCACCACACCAGCGTTCAGCATGTCTCAAGATAGAAGACGACGAGGAGTGGGCATACGTCAGTTCGAGGTTGCCCTCCCAGTCAATCACAGGAACTGTCGAGGCCGTCGCGTTCCCAATCGTCCCTTGGACCAAGGAAACCTTGTCCGGCCTGTACCTACATGGCACAGAGGCGTTATTTCAGCATCATCTATTTCATCGATCAGCAGTGAGAGGCACATACAAATACGCGACTCGAATGTTGCCGCCAGGCTGCCCGCCATCCTTGTTGTCCTCGGGCTCGACATTCACGAATGCGTACTCGACGCCGCCGCTGGCCCTCTTGATCGCGGTCGCGAGCGCGCGGAGCGTGCGGTCGGCGGACACGGTGCCGTCGTTGCGTGGGCCCGAATCGTCTTGAATCTCCTGCACGAAGACGAGGTCGGGCGTGTGCAGGTGGTGCGCGATGTGCGCCGCGATGCGTGGGATATGATGTGATCGCGGGTTCATGTTCTCGACCTGCGGGGGTGGGATCATGAGTTCACATATGCATCGAGCTGGGGATGGGAGATGGGTCATAGTGCCCATAGTCTGTGAAAGCGTACGTTATAGTCTCCAATGCGGATTTGGCATGGATGAGTGGTGATATTGAGGGCAGATGGCGGTACGTTGAAGTCTGGGTACTCTATTACGTCGGGAGCGGTAAGAGGTAGGACGTAGTAAGAGCCAAACTGATGGGGACTGTTAGCCCTGAGGATTTCCGCAAGCGGAGGCCACCCAGCATACCTGATACGTGACCACCCCAGTGATATCGCTGAGCACAGCGCCCATAACGGCTTTAGGGTTCCGAGTACCATCCAGGGGGCGACCGATGAAGACAGCCTCTGGGTGTGCTGGAGGTGCCTCTTTGGGTCCTATAGAGTGCGTGTCAACATCAAAGCAGAATACACATTTCAAGAAACCGGTGATGCTTACCATTGAAGTGGATTGTCCGACCACCACGCTCGTTCTTGCCAGTCGTCTGCCAGTGGCCGTACACCCACACAGATCCGAACCTGTCCGGGAACTGTGCGGCGGTAGGGGCCTTGACCGTCACGAGCTGGCCCTCCAAGCTCTCCCAAAAGTCCAAACCAAATTCATCGGGGCGCAGGGTAGCGTTCACGGCCTCGAGCAAGGTAAGGTTGCTCGGCACAGATAGCCAGCCGTCCGGCCCAACATCAAGGGCTGACAGCTGGTTGCTGGGTGGCGTGCGGTCTTCCCCAAGAACAAGTGGCTCGACCGTGTGACCCACGGATATGGTAGTGAGCTCAGCGACGTAGTCGATCTCGGTGAGGAAGAGGTCAGCCGCACTCTTGCGGTACTCCGCGACTCGTCCAGATAAAGAGATGAGATCGCCGACGTTTGCGGACCTAGCAGCCGCGCCGTAAATGCGGATGCCATTGGAGGCTCGGGGATCGTCGGTACGGTCATCCTGGATCCATATACCATACTTGTCCTGTCAAAAAAGCAATTCATATCGAGTCTTACTCACTTGAACACTCTCAGAGAGCAGATACCTTAGCTGTGACTATTCCAGTCAATCCGTGCACGAACTGTCCTGCTAAGGGTGACTGGAAGGCAACTCCTTGAATGTCCGATATCGTGACTGCAAGTGCCCTAGTAGCTAGAAGAGCCAACACATTCACGGCCGCGAGGTGTTTCATAATGTCCGAAATGCTAAGAGCTGGCGGAGGTGTGTCGTAGGAGTGTGATGTCGTCAAAGAGAGGCCTGAGTCGAGGTTGCCACGCACGGTTTACAACCCTATATAGGCGGTTCCAGAAGGGCAAGCGAAGTCTCTGAGGACAACCGAGTGGTCGCGTTGGTGTACCCTAGAAATACCAAGGGCACAGACAAGGTGGCTCAGCCGCAACGCGGCGACGTTGGAGACAAAGAAGGCAGCCCTAATTTGGGCATCCACGGTTTTCCAACCTGCGGTGCCCGATCGCATCTCAGCACAGCCACGCATGTCGCGTGCGACTGGGAGAGGGGGCTGATGACGCAAGGGGCTTACTGAACTCTAGATCTCTCATGTCGCCGTCGCCTACCAGACCTCCTCCTCCACTGACCCTCTGCCTCGCATGTTCCGCCTCACTGCCCCCAGGCAAGGCCAGCGCCAATGTACATCGCACAAGCTGTTGTTCACGACCCATCTGTCCGAACTGCCTCTCCACTAACCCGCGTCTCGCGCGGTATAACCCTTGCCTTCGATGTCTGGCTGGAGTAAAGGCAGTGAGCACCGGGTCTCCAAGTGCTCCGAACGGCAATGGAGCGCAAACCAAGGTCAATGTTGATGGATCTTTCCGAGACGAGGATGTTTTCATAATCGACGACGAGCCTGAGGATGACGAGGAGTCCGACGCAGAGGATGAGCGAGGGTCAGGTCGTGGGCAAACCGAAGGGCCAGTTCTCTCTGTCCCCGACGGCGAAGTCCCTCCATCTAGCACACCCGACTGCTCTGCCTCGATTCGGAGTGACACCTATTCCGTGAAGTCCGAAGAGGCTTCCATGCCGTATGCGGAGAGGGCTTCCCTGGGGGATATCGAGAACACACCAGGAAAGCCAGCCAAATACTTCATTAGACCCGATGATACCCTCCTCGGTATATCTCTACGGCTAGGAATAGACGTGCGTCGTCATTCATCTTCGCGTTCCCGTTCGAGCCTCCTTCAATGCTTCGAGCTCAACCCGTTGTGTGCATATAGAGCCGTGTCCTCTGTCGCCTGAACAACCTTCCCCCTTCGACCCTCCGCACGACGCCACATCTGCTGCACACCCGCGCCTTCCTCATCCTTCCTCCTTCCGTGCACGCGCCACCCCCGCTGTCCGCAAAGGAGCAGGCGCTCGAAGAGGAGCGCAAAGCCCGCCTAGCAGTCGAGCGCGCCGAGACGCGGTTTCAGGCCCTGACCAAGGAGACGGACCGTGGCATCGCGAAGGCGTACGTCGCGCTCGCCGGTCTCCCTGACAGTTCCGAGGAGCTGAGTGGAGATATAAAGGAGTACGATAACCGGAACGGCAAGGAGAACGGGCTGCGGAAGCGTAGAGTCCGTACCGGAGAATCCGAGTCCGCTGAGGAAGGCAGCACGAGTCTGGAGGGCCGTGCATTAGACCAGTATCTCGACGACGCAGACTGGGAGGCGCGCGAACGCGCAGAGGGCAGGAAGGTCGCCATCGCTTCCTTCCCGCTCGCGGGCCCCGTTCGGGCTGCTGAGAAGATGGCTGTCGGTGAGCAGAAGCCTTGGTGGCGTTGGCGGAACTGACCATTCATCACCGGGGTCCGGACTGCGAGCCAGCTGAGGCTTGAGGATAACATCATTTTCTGACGATATAGTAGTAGAACAGAACTTGGATTGTGTTACAAAGATGTGTATTACGTGTGTACCAAGTATTTAATTATTAGAACAGACTACTCGCTACAGATTTACCATTCGACTGCACTCCCTGTTCATTCAAGGCTACAAATCTCGCATGAGGTACTTCGTCAAACACTCGATCGCTGCCTTCTTGATCTCCTCGTTCTGCGGGCCATTTTTCAGAATCTCCGTCGCGAATGTCACCTTCTCCATCGAGATCTCCTTCTCCCGCTCCTTCACCTGCCCGCCGCTACCGTCGCCATGACCCTTCGCGCCCGCCTCCGCGCGCATGAGCTCCGTACGAGCCTTGCCTTCCTCTATCTGCTGCTGGAGGAGCTCCTTGATGGACGAGCACACCCCGAGAAGGGACTCGGCAACTGCGGTAAGCTGCGCCACGGCATGAACCATCTGTGGATGATAGTTCGCGACGTACTGCTCGCCCCCTGACGGCTGCTCCGGGAAGGGCGAATGTCGCTGGCCGTTCGCCGTGATCCCTGGCATTTGTGCGGAGGCCCCAGGCAACACTTTCGGTGGGACGGCGCTCTGTGACCGCAAGTACTGGTACGACTGGGAGGCGGGTGGAGGTTGGTTAGCGGCACTCTGGCCAGCGTCACGGTAATACGAAGGCCGCGAGGGCGAGGAGTAGGGGTAAGGACCGCCGGGTACCATGGCGCTGACGGACTGCTGAGAGCCTTCGCCAGGGGCAGGGACATATTGTGTATCCTGGCTACCGGAGTGGCCGGCCATGAGTTGTGGATCGATGGTTGCGTGCAGGCCCATCATCGGGTGACGGCCAGCTGTGGAGGGACCGGGTTCGGTGGGCTGGTCGGGAGGGCCATAATAAGGCGCAGGGAGGCCCGTCTTCGGGTCCTCGCGGTACCTTGCGGGGTGTGGGTAAATGTGCACTTTGCTAGTTAGGAATACGGATTTCTACCTTTTCTTAAAGAGATTGTACCAGCCTGTCTCGTACCAACGGTCGATCACTTTCGCGTTCAAGTTCCCAACGTTGAGCCCTGTGACGCGCGCGACGTCGAGCATGGACTCAACAGAGGGCTGCTCCGCATGCGGATTCTCGGCTTGCAGTTGACGGAAATGGTTCGCGGAGAAGGCTTGGAACGCGTGGATCTGCTTGAACACTTCGAGATTGCGATGGTAGCAGCTCTTCAACGCAGTGTATGACTTCCGACCGGGAAATAGCTCGGCCGAGCACTAATTCATGCACGGACGGTCAACTCCCTTGTGGCCTAGGGAAGAATTAAAAGCCTGCTCGAAGGACGTACCTCACGAAACACCGTGTTCATCCTCGACTTGAACGCATCCCAATGCTCGTCGTTCGTCAACATCCAGTTGAAAAATCGCGTTTTCTCCTCCTCCGTCCAATGCTTCGCGCCTCCGTTCGGCCCCGTCTCCAAATCCTGTCCGTCCTCCCCATCCTCCCCTGTACCTGCCCTTGCAACTGCACTCGCGGCAGCAGCCCCGGAACGCTGCCGCCGCTTCTTTGCACTTGTCGCCTCGGAAGTCGCACTGTCTGGCTGCTTCCGCTTCCCGTTCGTGCTCGAGGCCGGCGGCGCGGGCTCGTCCTCCTCTTCCTCCTGCGGCTCAGCCTGGACCTGACCCTGGCCTTGGCTCTGAACCTGGCCCTGGCTCTGTTGCGACTGCTCGACGGAGTACATCAGCTCGCTCGAGTGTCCCGGCGGCGCATGAGGATGACCGGGGTGGGGCCCTGTGACGTATTGGACGACATGATGTTGGGGGTGTTGCTGGTACGCGTTCACGTTCACGTTCGGGGCGGGCTGGGGCAGCCCGTACGCGCCTGGATGCTGCCTGTACGGCTACCGAGGTGAAGGGAAACAGGAGACAAAACCCAAATCAAATCCGATTCAGCATCGAGCCTCAGCTATGTCGACTCTCGAGCGAGGACCGAGGTGACACACCTGAACCGGGCCCGCGTGGTTTGGCGGCTGGCTCATGCCTGGAATCATCGTCGGGGAGTGATTTGGGTCGGACCCGACGGGGCCCTGCCCGCCGTCATTCTGGGCCGCTGCGGCATGGCTGAGCGAGCTTCGGGGCGAAACGAAGGGGGTGTCCGAGTCGGGTTAGAGCGTGTTTTCGAAGGGAGGAGAGTGGGGGATTCACCTTGAGGACATGCGTGGATTTGCTTGCGAGTGGTTGTCTCTTGAAAGCGCCGAACCGGTTCGGATCAGCCACGACTTGCGTTCGGGCGTCTTTTACAGCGTCCAAGTCACCAAGTCAACTTGAAGGTCTCGCGTGGACAGTGGGGTACCAGAATCACCAGTCCTTCACACACTGAGGTAGTCGTGGGCATTGCAAAAGGTCATTATTCGAACATCAAAAACTAGGTATATACAGAGCGTCGCGGAGAGCAGAATTCCAAATATCGACAGCAGAAAACTATGTACAGCGTCCGTAACATGATAGCTACCTATACAAAGCGTGGTATATATATATATATATATATACAACATAGATATTTCGAGTTGGAAATCATGAGGTCGTGAAGGGTTTGTGGATATGGGGGTGGGAGGAAGGGAATATGGGGTTGATGATGCGAGGGGGGAGTTGAATGCCTACGTACACCTGTACAGCCGCACATGAAAGTACAACATTTTGATGGCAGATGTTCTCGTTCTTTGTCTACAGACCTCGAGAAGCGTTCTGAGTTAGTGGAACACTTATTTGGAAGAGCATACAGATTGTACAATCGCCAGAGGCCAGGTTTGATGTCTATGATGAGAGGGCTCCGTCGACGGTTGGGGAGGTTGGAGTCCGTCGCCGGAGGCTCCGGAGTGTGTCCTGCACGATCCGCAGCCATGCCAACGCCTTATCGATTGTGTCGAACGCACCGTCCATCCTCGCTTCAACCTTCCGGGTGAGTAGCCGGCGGAGGACACGGGTATCGTCGTCCTCGTTTTCAAAGAGTGTCGAGGAAAGGGAGATCATGGACGACCCAGCAGATGACGACTTCAGCGAGCCATCAGAGCCACTGTCGTTCCGAGTGTGAGAAGCGATGGGGAAGGGGACCCCGCCGTCCGGGTGGGCGGCGCGGATGGTGGAGGCGATGGCTGACATGAAGGGATCGTTAGGGTCATCTTTAAGTTGCGCCACGCGGGCGCTTTCGAGGGCTGCTTGTCGGCTCTGGGAAGGAGTCAGAAGGCGAATAACGAAGAGACTTGGACGACTCACGATAATGATGACCTTGAATCGCCGTTCCGTTTGCGAAAGAAGGCTCGTAGCTAACGACAAGAGATCGTCCGCCTGCACAGACCATCAGTTGCGGTCCGAAGCGGCGATCTACAAAAGACTTACGTCGTCCATACAGCCCTGGATACAGGAGAGGTCCCGTCCCGCCGTTCGGATGATTTGGCGTGATGTATTCAACAACTCCTCCGTCGGGGATCGGGCACTTACAAGCCAAGGCGCGGGAGAATTGCCCGGGGACGGCTTTCCGGGGACGACGATCCTCGGCTGAGAAGCAGCGTCCGAGATCTCAAACCGCAGTTTCTTCCGGAACCACGCCTTGAGCTTCGCCGTCCCCTTCGATGCCCCGTGCTTGTCCTTTTTGTGAGGCGCAGGAGACACAGTCCGCCCCGAGTCCACAGAAAGGTTGCTGGACTTGTGGAGGATATCCTTCGTACCCGGGGACAAGAGCGCATTGAGGAACGACTTTTCTGTTGTCACCCTGTCCGCGAGGATGGCCGACTCCTCTTCCTCCTCGATAAGATACGATAATTCCGGGACGTCGGCGGAATGTCCGAGCCCGTTTCCGTCGGCGGAGGCCCGCAGATCCGACATGGAGCGCCATTTTCTGCTGAGCGTGGAAGATGTGCGACTGGAGACCGCAGTCGAGTCGGAGTCGCCCGAGTCCCGCGTCCGTCTCCGCGCCCGCTCAGTGCTGTCGCGGTGAGTGGAGATGTCGCTGCCGAAGGCCTCCTCCAGTTCATGGGTGACAGCCTCAAGCAAGGTATCCACCTCGTTGAATTTGCTTCGGGTGTTCCGGAGGTCTGTTGCGGCTTCCTGGATGCGGGAATGCATATTGTGCACCCACATCTCACCGAGACGTGATGTCTCGTCGAGTATCTCCCGGAGACCGCTGAGCTCCACGACACCGGCAGAGGGAGCTTCTTGCCCAACCGTGGTTAGGTTCTCCAGGATGCGCTGGGGAAGCAGTGATGCCTCGACGTCATCGAGAAGCGGTTCTAACCTAGAACCGGAACCGAGCTGCGGCCGCGGAGGTACAGTCATGGACGAGGTCGCAGTCGTCCATGTCGATGTCGAAGAGCTCGTGGAGGGGCGAATGGTGCGGAAAGAAGCCACAGAATTGCTTCGTTCTAGGACCGCATCGGGTCCAAACGCGACCAGTAGCTCCGGCCGCGCAACCTCCACCGGCGTTAGCCTGCAAAAGCAGTTAGGCAACATTCAACAGCCCAATTTGCTGAGAAGAAGACGCACCCTCGGGAGTTCTTCATCTCGCGGATGGTGTTCCGAACATCACATGCGAGGAGCGCGATGAGAACTTCGATGCTTTGCCCGTGCTCGGCCGCCACATGGAGGCACGTCTCCCCGTCTTCGTCCGTCGCAGCCAGAGGGGCGCGAAGCTCACGCACTAGGTGGTACACGAAATGGTGGAGGCGTACAGCATTCAGGGAGCCGAGGGGATCCTGAACGGTCCGAGCTAAGCAATGCAGGGGGGTCCCATGTTGCGAGCTAGTGTACAAGCTGGTGTCTGCTCCAGCCAGGAAAAGAGCGTCGAGGACCTCGATGGAGGGCGTTTGCGAAGATACGCAATAGTGGAGGGGGCTCCACCCCTGGGAATCCAGGCGGTTGACAAGGATAGTTGTCCTGTGGGAAGGGGGGAAGAGAAGCTGATAAATTGTGGGGACGTCGTTGGCAACCACTGCACGGATCAGTGCTGCTGTCGAGCGTGAGAGGATGGCCTCCGGGGGCGCGGGCCAACGCGACAAATCGAACGAGGACGCAATGTGCGCCTGTGCATATGCGGCATATGGTTGTGGCATTGGATGTAGTTGTCGGCGGTTTCCGTTCTGCATGCACGGTAAGCCAGAATGACCGCGCCAATCAGGCAAAAGGGGAAAACTTACGATATATTCACGGATTCTTTGTTTGCGAAGAGAGGACTCGCACAGCCAAAGCAGTCGGGGATGGCGCAGCGCATGGTGTATTGAGGTCCGGTGGTGTGTATCCCTGAGATCGGGTCGAGCACCGTTCGCAAGCTGGGAAACAAACAGACCTCAATTGAATTCCCCGATCAATGATAGTCAAGGACGCACCAAGATGGACGCAGCTTCAACGGCCCCATCACGGGCAGTATCTGGAAATCCGATATCAGGGTCCCGTTCGATGCCGTACTCGTAGTCTCAATGGAACGTACACATCAGAGGAGTTACGCCAAGGCAGTCGGTCCCGTCGACGGCGACCAACCCACAGCTCTGTTCAAGGAGCACGCGGATCGCTTCAGGGATGTTCAGCCAGGCAGCGAGCCCTAGAGGAGTAACTCCCTTCGCCGGCGCGTTCAGCGCGTACAACGAGGCGGTCTCGCTCCGCAAGAGCGTCCTCAACACCTGGACCCTGCTTTCCTGCATGAATGACGCGTCGGACACGTCGACGTCTTCCCAGCTGCTACAGAATCGGGCGCGTACGTGCATACGTTCAGCATCCCCGTCCCCCGTTGCGTATACAGCCCGGAAAAGACGCACCTATCCCCGGCAATCGCACAAGTGACCGCTGTGTTGCCCGTCGCGTCGTCCGCCGCGTTCACGTCCGCGCCGCGAGCGAGGGCCGCTTTCACCCCGCCTTCATCCGCCCGTGCGGCCGCCTCCAGCAAAGTAGCATCCAGCGCGGCGCGCTCTGCGCGCCGTCGCCCTAGTGAGTGTATGATGGCCATCGATTGGTTCGTTAGTGAGATGCGCGTGTAGAGGGTACAAGATGGTGGGTATATCGAAGGAGAGTGAGCGTCCGCGAGCGAGTCTGAGTCTGAGGGGAGTGGAGTGGAGCGAGTGGTGGTACAAGAAGTGCAGGCGCGGTGTTCCCAGAAGCCGTCCCGCGGAAATTTGCAGGCGGGAGGAAGTGCGGGGATAGGCGAGTGCGCCCCGGGCGGTATAAGTATTCGGGAGGGAGGAAGGACGGCGAAGCGCGACCCTTTGCACCTCCAGAACGGTCGACTCGGCACGAGGCCGGAAAGCACGCTGCAGGCGAGCATCAGAATAGCACAGACATCGGGGGCTTGCCTGGGCTTGCTCTTCCCATACTCGAAGGCCCAAGCCTCGAGGCGGCGTTTACCCGACTCCTGCTGACGGGCTGTGCGAAGCCCGCCTATGAATCGCCAATCGCGTCCCCCAAACGCCCGCCTGCGCCGCCTTAGCGGGGCGACGAGAGACAAACAACGATTTGCCGCCGTTTGGGGTCTGTCTCGTCGCCGACGCGAGCGGTGTGACATGAGGGCGGGACAATGAGCCGAAGGCTTTGTGGCGCTCATCTCACGGCGCCTGTTTGTGTTCCGCTGTTTGCATCTCCGTCCCGAGGGCATTGTTCCGAACCTCGCATCCTCGAACAATCTCAACTCAGCCTCGGTTGTCCCTTCATCGACGGTTCATACAGGCGAGGCTTCGACATCTCGATTATGCTCAATAGGGTCCGGCTGTGACACTGACAAGCGACAATAGGACTGTGCGTTACTTAATAGGAATATCGATATATGAGAGGGGGGAGACGATGTGCGAGTTGCGTGCTGTAAACAATATACGTGCAGCGGGATAACGACGTGCGATGTCAAACGCGATTCAGATGCATCATGGTAGTTGGCTATAGGTTACACATTGCGATATATGCTGACGGGAGGAGGATGTGTGGTGACAAATTCAAATATGTGAAGAGTACGTAGTTCAACATAACGATCAAGAAGAACGAGGCAAACGCCACGACTGAGAAAGTCCAGCTGGGTAAACATAGTGACCAGCCAGCCATGGGAATTGATATTGATATGTGCATTCGACGTCGAAGCCGCGTGGGATGGTTAAGGCTGGAATGCATCTTGTGGCAGGTATGCGTCGGCTGGAAGGCTCGCCTGAAACGTAATAATGCATCAGCTTATCGCGGCCGGTGGACCGGAAGAGCTGCGGTCGCTGCTCACCTTCACCCGTTCAAAGTTCCCAATGGCGCGCTCAACGTCCCAGTTGTTATTCTTCAGGCAGTCCTCAGCGAACTGCAGGTTGAGATGCGTGCGCAAAATGACATCTTGCATGCGCCCACGCTGCGGCTGGGGCTACAAATGACGGCTCAGTCAGCACGCACAGGTTTTAATCTCATATCGTAGATAAAGTAGACAGATTTGATGGCAGCGAAAACTTACCAGGGGCGCCAGGGCTTCCTGCAAACCCGAAGATGGCAAGAGGTCGCCATACTGGACACGCATCGGTCCAGGTTTCCAGGCGTCGAAGGAGGAGTACCCCCGTACAACGAGCTGGTCAGAGAGGATCATTACGTCCCACCCGCTTTGCTTGGCCCTATCACCGGCGAAGACTTAGTATCAAATGTCTCATTCCTATAGATACCGACATACCGTGATCCTTCTGGGGAAACAGCCAATACAAATGATCGATCGAAGGACCGAAGGCCTTGCGATGGTACTACGGACATTGCCATCGACGCGGATTACTAGATTAGCGATGCGAAGCTGATCACACTAACAACTGGACTTACGCTCGACAAACTGGCCGTGCAGAGTCACGAGAAGGTTCGTCTGTTCACCTTGCCGTACGGGGAAGGCGTCCACAGAGAACTTCTCAGGAGAACCAGCAACATCATGCTTCGTTTGAGGCAAAGCGGCCATCGCCTTGACTGCCTCCTGGTTGCCCAGGTGCAGCGACTCCGCAACCCTCGCGAGCTCGTTCACCCTCCCGAGGTTTCTCGAGCCGCCCTGTGAGGTGGTGAGCCAAACTCCCCATTCCAACTTGCGCTGGTTAGGGTAATCTTTCGAGTAGTGGATGCCCTCTATTCGGGCGCGGGGAGGAATGCTGGTGTTGCAAGAGAAGGAGAAAGTGGCATTGGGCGCATAGGCGTCGAGAAGAGCTCCTCGTTGGTTGTCGAAGAATGGGAAGAAGCGCATGAGGAAGTTGACAACTAGGCTGCCATCGACACCAGCGATGAAGGATGGCTCCATATTCCACGCAAATGTCGACAACATCGAAGATGCTTGGGAAGGGGTAGAGGTGGAAGCGGTAGGCGCATCAAACCCTACTCTGGTCACAGCCTCTCCATCGAGGATTTCCAGTGACGGGAACCTCCGTGCAACCTCGCTAGTAACACATCAATACAACATGGCAATTCGTAGGCAACCATGTCCATACCTCTTGTAACCCGCAGCCCTGTTATTTTGGTATTCCAGCTCTCGTATTGGATTGCCGACCAGGATGAGCTCGCGTAGCTGTTCCAATCGGCCCCGCTTTCCCGAGATGTAATCGAGTTCCTTCCAACCTCGAAGCGCGTTGCCCTCTAGGGAAAGGTTCTTGAGCCCGGGCAGGTAGTGTGACATAGAGGACATCATCCGCCCGCTAGTCAGACCGTTATGAGCGAGAGAGATCGTTTCAATCTTGGATGGTTTTCCATCAGTAGTTGTATGCCGCTACGCACGCCGTTACACACCTCTGGCCGTAGCCTGCCCGCAATCTTGAAGATGACTTGGGCCTCCTTGCCCGCGGTATCAGACGTCGGGGCTATCAGGCCATGTTTCCTCAGGAAGTCGTCGGAGGCGATACGCTAAACATCCAGTCGGAAAGGAGGTCGCGGTCTTACAGAGGGCAGGACTCACCTCGAGGTTTAGGAATTTGGCCTCTGGATTCCATCTCCTACGAACCCACTCTTTCCACGTCTCGATAACCTTCTCCGTGACAGGAACTGACATCCCAGCGTTTCTACGCTTCTTTAACCGGGGATCGTTCGGACGTGTGACCATCTACGTTGCGGAGGCGGGTGGGCGGGGTTGACAGGGGCATGGAAAGGATGAACCTCGTAAGCGTCGCGCTGGGGTAGACAATAGGGAAACGAAAACTCGACGCCCGTCCTCTTCAGGGCAACTTGCGCGGAGCTACGCTTGAAAAGAACGGTGAGGAGCACCGTGTATTTACCGTTTGAGCCAACACGGGGGTGCTTTTCCCAAGGATCGACTCCACGCCGCGGGGTTTGTGAGTGGGATGGCGGGGCTTGGATATCTTGAGCGACGACCCTTTACGGCCGCCGGGCTTGTCGGACATATCCCTCATCTTCGTGTCCTGGTCCATGAGGCCGGCTCTGCGCAGAGCGTTCGTGGCAATGGCACGGCTGCCAGGAGCAGGGGTGGGGCTCGAGAATGCCGGCTGGGACATGATTGGGAGAAGTGGCGCCTTCTTGCCCAGCGAATTCTGCGCCTGTGGACGATTGCGCGTGGGCGTAACAGGCGTAACGTTCGTGGTGGTGAAAAGGACAACGCCGCAGGAGCTGGCGTTGGGAGGGGCTGCGGGAGACGAGATGAAGGTCGAAGACAAGGACGGTGGTTGTGGCGGGAAGATGACGGTTGGAGAGCAAGACTGTGCGCGCCGGACCCGCGCCTGGTCACTGGCTTCAGCTCGGTGACTCGTCACGTCCGGCATTTCCTGCCGTCACGTCACTAGTGACACTGCTTAGTGACTCCGTGACTCGGTGTGACCCCCCATGCTGGTTCGCGTGCCGGCGGCTGTGTTCCCTCGAGTATTCGCCATTGGGACAAATTTGGGACACACGGGATCCAAGCCTATATTCCTCGGACGACGTCCACTGCGGCTGCAGCCATTCCGCCCACCCAGGCAGAGAGTGACCGAGTGCAACATGCAGCTCTGATTTTTCTGAAATTTTTGGAGCACCACAAAGCGATGAAAAGGCACGCCGTGTGGGAGGGCAAATGGGTCAGGGTCCGGTTCCCACGGGGTTTGGTTGTCGTTGTCGACATCGATTGCAGCTCCCCGCTCGCAGCGTTACACCCATCTCTGGGCTTTTATCACATAGGCCAACCCGAAAATCATGGACAATCCGCAATATTATCAGCCCCTCTCGCACGCCCTCCATGCTCCTGTGGTCGCCACGTCCCACTCCTCTCCTCGCCAATCCTACGCCCACTACGCCCCCCATCAACAACCCCCTGTGACGAATGGCGCTGGCTCTGGTCACCGTGAGGAAGAAGAGGAGGAAGACGACGATGACGAGGACGTCGTCGAGGAGGAGCTCGACCACCACGACGCAGATCACCCCCACCAGTCCGCCAGCAGCCACTCTTCTCCTCGCGTCAACGCTGCTCAGTCCCAATCCAGCTCAGCGGGGTGCGTATTGCCCGATCGAGATTCGTCCTTACGCCCGGCTCTGACCTCTCTTTCATTTCGGAAGCGCGGCCGCTGCCACCGCCGCGGTGGACTACAGACAACCTGCCCCCCAACAGGAGCAGACCCCCTCCGCTGCCACCGACGATGGCACAGAGAAGCGCAAGCCAGGCCGCCCTCGTGGCTCCCGCAATCGCAAACCCAGGGTTTCCTCGGGCAGTGCGACAAAGGCTCCGGCCAACTCGCAGCACCCGGGCTTCTACCAATACCCCCCTGCCCCAGGCGCGAACATGTCGCAGCAGAACCAGCAATTCTACGAGTTCCAGTGGCGAGCCCTAAATCTTTGCTCCGAGTTCTACAACGCGGCGGAAGAACTGGTTGTACGTAATGTCATGTTCAGTTCACCGTCGTGCTTGCCTGAACACGCGTGTCACCCGCACCACAGAAAGCGGCGTCTCCCATGGTCATAGCGCAATGCTATCAAATGGGTCCCGCTAACAAGATAGACCCCCTGATGATGATCGCAGACGCAAAACGCGTTTGTGATAACCTCGTACGTCGATTCCATTATCCCTCCATTATCCCCTAAACACGGTCTCACTCAACCGCAGCTCGCGAACCCGAGCCAACTGGTCGGCCAACCCGTCCCCACGACAACATACCCTAGCTATTCGTCCATGCCCCCGCCTCCCCCTCCCGGTGCCCCCGCCGCTGCAGGGCCCGCCCCAGCTGCAGGCGGAGTCATCACCAACCCGCAAACCTTCGTCATGCCCCTCAACTCTTCTGTCCCGCCGCCATCGCAACCTTATTATCCCGCCATGTACCCACCTCCCGCGGGCTCCAGATACCCCACAACACCTTACTACTATCCCGCTCCGCAAGGTACTACGCCGTATTATCCCCCTCCCCCTCCTCCTGCCCCCGCACCAGCTGCTAGTCCCCCGGCCGCCCAACCGCCGACTCCCACACCTGCCCCCGCACCTGCGCCTGCGCCTGCACCAGCACCCGCACCTGTACCTACGCCTGCGCCGGCTCCGCCGCCTGCAGCAGCACCTCCACCACCACCACCGACTCATGCCGCTCAGACAAGTCCACCCGCGGTGTCCCCTCCTATCCCCACCAACATAGGTACTATTTCGACATTCAACGCAGCAACGGGTAACACGGCGCCAGGTGGCCACCAAGGTACTTGGTCTGAGGAAGAGACCGATAGGCTGAGGAGGCTTGCGGATCAGAGCAAGGAGATGGGCGGTCCACAGAACAAGGGTGAGATTGAATGGGATTGGGTCATCCAGCAATGGGGCAACAGCCGGACAAGGTAGGGTCACCAATCTCCTTCAAGGTTTCGCAACGGCTGCTCACGCGACCCGTGGAAGGCATCAAATCTTGTTGAAGGCGACGTCCCTGGGACTGAAGGAGAGTTCGACGCGTGGGACAAAACGGAGGCGAGAACCCGAGCCCGCGCACTCGGAACCCGCACACCCTCCGCCTCCTCAGCCTCAGCCACAGCACCACCAACATCAACACCAACACGTCCCACAACCACAAGCGCCCACAAGCGCTGTTTCACCCACTCGGAGTCCTATGAACTCGACTCCGACTTCCATCAACGCGTCACCAGCCATGCAGCCACAGCGTCCACCGTCACAAAGCGCGAACACGATGCATCCTCCTCGATCTGCTCCCGCTGCCGCGCCTCCACCGACCACAGCCGCCTCCATGCCATGGCCACTCCCAACAATGGCTAGTTCATCAACGACTTTCCCGAGCCCCACCCCCTCCGCCGCAACTATACAGACCACCGACTCGCGTAGCAATAACAACTATTACCGACCGCGACCGACGCAGACTACCTCGTATGGTGCTGCAGCCGCTGCAGCGTCGAATACGCAGCGACCTCCGTCCTCGCACGGGTCAACACAACATCAGTATATGTACCGACCCAACGGCACCGTCAGGAGGGATTCCGGGGCATGACATGGCGAGAGTAGGACTCTGCTTATTGCGTGTTTTTGTTTGTTTGTCTGTGTCTTGTCTTGTTGATCTACAAAGACTCTCTGCCTGGCCGGAGGACGAGGGACTTCCTGTCCGGCCAGGTGAAAATGTACTGCATAGTATACGTTCTACGCGCGGCGCGACGGCTTTTGTATCACACAGGTGTACCAGCTGGGTCTGTCGGGTTGGCGTCGGTGTTGCCGATCTTCTGTGTTTTTATTCACATTCACGTTCGTTGTTGTCCCCTTTCTGTATGGAGCTAGGTTACGGCTGTTGACGCGTTCAAGGGCGCGAAACGGACTCTGGATGGATGTGGACTACTTTTGCTGAGATTTCACGTATTATAATATAGTAGATATGGAGGTTCCAATGCTGTTTCCTGCGAGCATTGCATTATCCAAACCAGCTCCAGGACTCGATTTTAGCTCCGTTTGCGGATCAAACCCGCTCATGAGCAATGCACACGGTATGTGTTAGCAAGAGGGTCTCAGCGATCGCGACTGCGAGGCACGAGGATCTGCAGAGTGACGTGTTTGCACAGTCCGCGCCTGACGCGTTGGTCCGAAAGTCTCGGACATGCTGTTTGGACTCTTCCTCTCACCTCATCGACATCCTGCGGGACCTGCGCTTCCCATCCCCCCTCGCTCATCACTGGCACTGTGCTGCATGATACTGTAACCAACGCACCTGGGTAGAAAAATGGGTGGTCCCTTCAACGCTCCGGAGGTGGTCTTGGACGGGTTCAAGGAACGTGCGGAGTGTCTTGGTGTCCATGGTACATATCACTCCCACCTGCGACCCTATACCTAAACCTGACATGACTCCCAGCCGACAGACTATACGTTGGAACCTCCACCGGAAACTTGCATGTATACGCGTTCGGGGAGACGTCAGGTCTGTACCCATTCCATCATCGAGGGCCACTGAGCTGCCTCTCAACGACCAACCTAGACGCGCCAGTTGAACTCGTGGAGACAAAGAAGGCATTATGTCGGCGGAGTATAGAGCAGCTTGCCTATATCAAGGACGTGAATTCCTTGCTGATCCTGTCTGGTGAGTCTTATCCAGAGTGACTCCAAGGCATACTGACCGTATATGAGCTGCCCAGAGACCCAACTCACCCTCTTCCCATCCCCTACATTCGCGCCTCCCACCCCTCTCGTAAAGACCAAGGGTGCGCTATGCTTCGCGTTGAACACTGGAGTTGAATATCTCGATGGCGACGTTGTGGTCCCTTCAAGTCCAAGCACACCAGGAAAAGGCAAGGGTGTTCCGGCCGTCATCACGAAGCTCGCTGTTGGGTGTAGGCGGAAGATCGTACTCTACTCGTGGAAGGACGGTGAACCGCAGGAGCCACAGGTATGTTATCATTTCCCGGACCCGAACTATGTCATTCAAGGAGCATAGGAAATCATTGGGCTAGCCCACTCCCCAAGGGCGATTGCCTTCGTGAACGGAGAGACGTTGTGTTGGGGACACACGCCAACGGATTACTGTGTCACTTCGTTGAAGACATCTGTCACTGTCGATGTCACCACCCCCATTGCAACCGTCACCTCTGGTAGCAGCATTAGTACGATGGGCATGGGTGCCTTCTCAGGACTTGGCGGCTACATGACATTGGGACTAGGAGCTAAGGCAAAGCCAAATGTCTCAAATGTGAACGACAACGAAGCGATCATTGCGAAGGATAGTGAGTGCCGTCCCTCATGACTATCAACTAGTATCCTTACCCTGCCCAACCAGACAACGGCTTCTTGGTTGGAAGCGAAGGCAAGACTGCGAGGACCGAGTCGATTGACTGGCCTGCACCTCCGGAGGAGATAGGCAAGTAAACGTCATCTACCCGCACACCTGAGTACTGAATGAGAACATCAGCTCTTGTCAAGCCCTATGTTTTCGCAATTCTGCCTCCTGGCACTGTGCCAACCTCTCAGCTAGACAACGTTCCTGGGGTGTCTGCGTCTACATTTGTTGCATCTCCGGTTATTGAGATACGCTCAGCTATATCCCTATCCCCAGTACAAACGATACCCTTCCCTCCTGGTCCCCTCACAACATTCGCCACTGCCGCTACGCACACAATCCGCTTGTTGAGTCCCTCCCCATCCGCCAAGTCTCCACTGTTCGTCGTTAGCACACCTATCGACCGTACAGCAGCAACTAACAACGGCAGCGCAATATGGTGCTTCCGTATGAAACCCTGGACTCAGCAGATCGATGAGCTCGTTGATGCTGGGGCCTACGCCCATGCCCTCTCATTGCTTGAGTCCCTAGAACCAGCTCTTATCACTGACAAGGTATTTTCAAGGGCATATCACATCTATCTGGGCCTGTACTGAACACGGCGACATAGGAAGAAAGACACAAGCAGATCCGCGCCCTCCAAGCAGTTGACAATTTCAGGAACACGAAATACGATGACGCCATCGATGCCTTCCTTCAGCTCGACATCAACCCTGCTAAGGTTGTCGCACTATACCCAGAAAGCGTCGCGGGTCGGCTATCCGTTTCTCAATCTGACTGGATACCCTTGTATGGCGGACCCCAGCCCAAGCAACCGGAGCAACCCACGACCCCTCCTACAGCACACGCTGACGATGTCCAGAATTCCGAGCAGGAAGGTGTTCCAGCAAGCATGATCTCTCCATCGTCGATGCGGGGGACGCCGCCCCAAGGCTCAATTCGAGGTGTGCTGAGGACTGGCCTGGAGGGACTCGTTTCTGCAAGCAAGGACGACGATGCGGCGTCCATACGGAGCGTGCGTCGGCCACCAAAACCTGGTAAGCATCTTGACGGCATACGTAGGAGGCCGTGTCTGAGCTTCACATATATGCACCAGATAATTTCCATCGCTCCATCGAAACGCTCATGCGCTACCTTTCCGACCGCCGACCAAAGATTGCGGGTGCGCTGTCTGCGTTCCATATCACGCCGACCCAGTCGCACGAGATGCCGCATTTGTCAACGACGTCGACGCAGGACCTGCTTAAGCTTCCCAACGCGCCGCTGTCTGCTCTCACTCCGGAAGAGCTGGTGCGATTCGCACAAATCGTTGACACCGCCCTGTTCAAGTCGTACTTGCTCGTCCGCCCAGGGTTGCTTGGTCCGCTGTGCCGTGTCGGCTGGTGCGAAGTGTCAGAGGTCGAGGGCCTTCTACGGGAACGTGAGGTGATTTGTTCTATGCATACTCGCTGACGTACGAGAGATTGCTGACGAGAAGTGCGCAGAAATATCAAGAGATGATCTCTTTGTACAACGGCAGGAAGATGCATGGCAAGGCATTAGACCTGCTACGACAGTGAGTCTACCTCTTTCTGTCATACGTCTTACTCGCTGACACCCGCGCAGATTGAGCGAGAAGGAGGCGGACTCACGCGACAAACTCATGCCCACGGTGAACTACCTACAACGTCTCGGACCGGAGCATATGGACCAGATATTCGAACACTCACGATGGGTGTTCGAACATGACCGGGATATTGCGTTCGAGGTACGTTCCCAACCTTCTTGCCTCTCCCAAGCAACTCACGCATTGAATAGATCTTCACGTCAGAGGAAGTGGAGCTACCTAAGGAGCCCGTGACGGATTTCCTTGAACGCCTTGACCCAGCGATCTGTTCACATTTCATCGAGTTCCTCATCGCAGAGCGCGGAGAGACATCCCAACAGTTCCACGATCGTCTTGCGGAGTTGTACCTCCGCATGACTATCACAGCGAAAAAGAGAGGAGACGGCGATGCACGGAAAACGACGTATGGCAAGCTACTTGAATTCATTGATACCACCGACTGCTATTCAACGGACCGCTTGTTTGGCTTGTTACCTTCTGATGGTCTGTGCCCTCTCCCCAACCATGATATGCCTATTGACAATCATCCGTGTAGATCTTTTCGAGGCGAAGGCGATCCTCCTTGGTCGTCTCGGCCGCCACGACAGCGCACTCGAAGTCTACGTCTACCGCCTCCAAGATTTCCTCAAGGCGGAAGAGTACTGCAAGCGCATATACCGGCCCAACTCTCCCACCGCCAACGTCTTCCTCACCCTCCTCCGAATATACCTCCTCCCGAGTCCTTCTGGCCCGTCTGCGGCGAACCTCCTCCCGCCTGCACTTGAGCTGATCAGCCGACACAGCCCGCGACTGGACCCGGTCGCAACGCTGCAGCTGCTCCCGCCGCTCGTCACGGCGGAGGACGTCAGCGCATTCTTGCTCGAAGCGTTACGGGAGCCACTGTTCGACACGCGCGTGGTGCGCAACGTCCATAAAGCGCGTGAGGACCACGTCGCGCAGAGGTTGATTGGGCTCCAGTCCAAACGCGTGCGGATTACTGAGAGCAGGATGTACGTGCATTGCATGTTTTGCTGCGGCCTCGGCTGACCGATTCGGTGTCATGCAGCTGTCCCCAATGCCACAAACGTGTGGGGAGCAGCGTTATTGCTGTTCACGCTCCTCGGTGAGCGCTGATTGTTACTTCCAGGTGGCTGATGCTGACAGATCTGTTGCCAGTGGGGAGGTTACGCACTACCAATGCCGAGAGGCGTTCTCCCGCAAGCTCAAGGAAAGTCGGACATGAGCCCTAACTATTACCTTCCCTTCGCCGCACCACGTCGTACGGACTGCTCACCAGTACTTCACATGTTTTGTCAACCATGTCCTTCGGAGATCGTCTGGTCCTAGCCTGACAGCTGCGTGCCCCGCGAGCTTTTAGCGACGTCCGAGACTTGTGGTGAGTCGGTTAAATCGCCCCTATCCTAGGGGCCCATTAGTACAGACATTGTTCACACCGTTCGAAGCCTTCACAGACTTCACATAAGATTGCAACACACGCACTCGAGACGTATCAACCACAAATCGGCTGCATCCACTGACATTACGTGCTACCTGCACATGCTAATCGTACATCGGAACGTCTACGCCACTGCCCATCTACTCGAGCTTCTTCACGAGGTTCATCTCCTGCACAGAACCATGAGCTTCAATGCACAACGTCGAAGACACTGTACCGTTGGGCGCACCTGGTAGTTCGTGGTCTTCCCCGTGTTGTCATTCCTGATGGAGTAACGAGTTTGCTGTATGGGGCCGCGACCCGTCAGATATGCCTGCGCGGCCATTGGCTAGAGCACTCACCCCATCCTCCGTCTCGAAGACGTCCTCGATGACACCGTGCGTGTGGGAGACGTTCTCCTCTGCACCGCCGACAGGGCGGTACTCGACCTTGTCACCTTTCTGTAAGAGTCATCAGCGACGCGCTTGAACAGGAGGGTCCGCAAGGGGAAACACACCTTATATGCAGCAGCGGGCATGGTGCACTTTAGAAGACCGGAAGTTGTTCGTATGCAATAAGAGGTTGTGGTGGTGATGATTCTGGAAAAGTTGAGTGCTGGGGCATGTTGGTCCGGGTATGGGCCTATATATGCATGCCGCCGTGGTAGAATGCGGTCATCGATGTCGTCAATGTGTAAGGGTGAGCTCCTGAGTTCTAGCGGCGGTTGCGGACTACCTTTCCAGGAGCGGAAGAGGTGTATGTCGGTGTTGTGCAATGGTTGAGCCATCCGTGACGCAACTTTCCGAACGCACGCCACCAGCGTTCAGGATACAGAGTCGGATCGGGTGACATCCAAATCCGGTATGTCACCGTATGTGTAGTCAGCGACGCCGGGACCCTGCACTGTTTCGTCTCCCGAGCTCCGTCCTTTACTTAGACGGAACGATCACAGTCGACTCGTTTCCCATAAAAGTTAAACCAAGACTCTTTACACTGGGAATCGGCTCTCTGAGGCCCGAGCCACACGGATGAGAGTCAGGAACCTCTGAGCAAGCCGAAATATCTGTGGCTATGACTCTTGCAACCGGGCTCCGTACCGTCCTCCCTCCCCGCACATAGGTCATCTATCGTCTGCCTAGGGGAGACAACGGGCTCCGGAGGTGCGTGGCCCAAGCAGTCAACTCGTCGCTACAGTGCCGATTAATTATCTCCTGCTGGTTGTCACTGCCCTCCTGCCCTCGTACACAAGGGTCATCATACCAATCAGCTGCCTCAAGATGACAACTTCTGCGGACAGTGCGATGCTGAGCCTGTGTCGTACGCTGTATGGAAGTGCAATGACTCCTCGGTGTCATTGCGGGCAGTAATCGTCTGACAAGGCATGAGAGACTGTGGCCTTGCTGCGACCGTAGCTCCGATCTGTCGATTTGCGCGCTGGCGAGATCCAAGCCCTTTTCTACCGTCCTCGATGACGGCCCGGCGGCCAACATTACCCCGTTCCCCTCGAGTTATCCCTCTCTATCCCCATGTTTGCCAGCCGTGAGTTGGTGGACGTGAGCGGAGATGCACTAGGTACGATTCAAGTCTACGCTCCGAGTCTCCATCTCTTCCTTGTCGTCGTCGTTCTCTCCACCCTCCTGTTTGGTAAGCTGCACCCGCCCTACTGCTGGGTCAGAGTCTCGGAGATGCTGATTTGGCTATAGGAGTCCTGACGGTTCTTTCTACGATGTCGACGTATTTTCTCCTGTCAGTGTTGCCTTCCCTCGATCCGCGGCCTTTTCTCTAACATCCGAACCTAGCCGGAACGGGCTACGATATCGTGCCGTCATCCTCCTGTTGGCTAGCACCTTGGTGCTTTATGCCTCAACGGCCGCCTATTGGGCTACCGTTGTCGCCAATGCCGCGAGCGCGGATACGCTCCTAGAAGACGCTGCCGCGGGACTTCTCGATCCCTCGCATCCGTCCCAAGTCGACCGCTACCACTCACGCGTTCTGACGCAATCAATAGTCGCGACTACAAGCCTCGCTGTGAACGTAGGGTTATGCCGTCATGGTCGTCATGTCGTGGTTAACGTCAGGACTTTCCCTTGCGCTACAGATGGTCTTGGGTGACGCCATCGTCTGGTGGCGTGCATATATCCTGTGGCGTACTCGGTCCGTTCTCGGCCTCGGGTGTGTGCTTGTAGCGCTTGCATTCGGTGAGCCTTCAACGCTACTCCAACAGCTAATACCCTGTATGCTAATGTGCCTCATTCACAGCGCTGGGTATCGCAGGAGCCGTTCGCAATACCTTCATTCCTGAGCCGCATCCCACGCTAAGCTTACTCTACTCGGACGCGATGGGTGCAGTCTTTGCATTCGTGTCCCTCCTGACGAACATTCTGGCCACAGCCCTGATCGCAGTGAAGGCTTGGTACGTCGCCCGCGGAGGCATGGATCGGTATGCTAACTCAAGGACTTGAACATAGGCAGCATAAGCAGCTCCTGCTCGCGTTCGTCGGAAAGGGCGGCAGCCTAGAGGTCATGCGAATATTTATCCTCCTAGTCGAATCGGGCACGTTATACAGCGTGTTATGGGTGCATAAGTCGTGCATTGTCGCTTCTATAATGCTGACGAACTTCGTTTAGGTCGTAGTCGCGATATACCAAGCGCTCTCGTTGAAGTACCCAGATAACGACTTTGTAGTCCGCTTCTCGTTCTTCATATATGGCTGTTTGACGCCTGTCATCGTGCGTTCCACCCTTCCTACTGCTCATAGTGTGTGGAAACGGGGACCGCAATAACCAGTCTTCCTACAGGCTATATATCCCACCGCAATCATATTCCTCGTCGCTCTGAATCGCTCCTACCTCGAGGCGACCTCCGCAGAAGGCGGCAATATCACTTCGGTCTCGACGCATGTCGGCCCGTTTGCTCGGACAACCACGACGAGCGTAGACGCGCTCAGTCAACATCGGTTCCAATTGTCGACCTTGCCGGAGTCGCCGTCTGGTGGCGCGAATAGGGACGGAGTGAAGATTGTATAGAGACACTCGAGAGATGCAGCTGGACGGCCACATCGTTATATTTGAGAGGCGCTGCACATGCTACCGCGACTGTGTACTTGTAATGTCCCATTATTGACATAGTAAATACTCTGCAGATTGCATTTTGACCTCAAGAAAGCTCGCTGACATTGCAATACTTGACAGCCTCCTAGTACACACGCGAGTTGGTAAAGATCATCCGCGCACTGATGGCGCGTCAACTTAGTTTTCTTCTTCCCATGATGAAGGATGTAGGCATTAGAAGGTGGACTACGCAAAGAATTAAGGCAAGGTAGGAGATTTCGTTAGGACCTGCTTTCTTTACATCTACATATATAAATCTTAGTTTGCGATGGTACGAGTCACTTTGCCGGAGTGGTTAACGGGATCGCCTGCTATTCATAGCTACTAGCGGTTGGGCTTTGCCCGCGAGTGTTCGAATCGCTCAGGTGACGCTTTTTGATTCTTCCTGATCGTGAGGGCGTCAAGCAGGCGGCTCGGGATGCCGACATTGATTCGGTGACGAGCCGCCGACCGTCGCTCTCCTTTCAGGTACTCTTACGAGCTCAGCGACCATGTCAGAACACTTGAGTAGCGAGGAGGAGGATCTCCTTCAGGTATTTCTCTATTTCTCCTGGGGCCTTGAACGACACTGAGCTAGTGAACACGTAGTCTGCGCTCTCCTCCGCCTTCACACCTGCTTCCTTGCCTCGCCAGTCGGCCGTTCCTCCATCGGCTCCTGAACCCGCACCACAGCCTGCTCCCGCTCCGGAGCCGACCCTACAGGCGGAAGTGGATGGCGGCGCGCAGCCGGAATCCACGGAAGACGCCTGGAAAGAGGAGTACGAGATTCACGTCACAGAATGGCGCAGGCGGTCAGCAGAGCAGCGCCAGAAAGCCGAGGAAACGCGCGCAGAATGGGAGGCCATCCGGGAACAGGAGCGCAAGGAGGGGAAGCTGCGGCAAAGCACTCTGAGCGAGTCGGCCCACAGCACCAGCGGGTGGGAGAAGGTGTCGTCGGGCAGCGCCGCCGCGTCGGTCGCCGCTCCCCCGCAGTCGCCTAGCCCTGCCGACATGAGGGACCTGATCAGTGGGGAAGGCGAGGGCAGGCACTCGAAAGAGTATTCTGAGGTGCGTGCCAGCTGTCTTCCACCCATGCACAAGGCTCGACAGGTGTTGATTGACACCCCGGACATGCGCGCGGTACATAGTCCGTGTTGCCAGAGGCACCTGGGGCGTCCACGTCTGCACCCCCAGAACACGATCCCGAACCGGAACCTGAGCACGAGCTGCCTCCTTCCCAACCGGCATCCGAGCCGGAATCAAAGCAGGACAAGTGGGACTCCATGACGTCCTCCATGACCACCTCGTCATTTCCCTCGATGTCTTTCCCGTCCGACCCGCACTCACCTATCTCGTCCGCACCGCGCACCCTTCCCTCACAACGCGCTCACAGCGGGCACCCCCAGGCGTCCGCGCACCTACACGCCCACGGGCACGGGCACGACCACCATCACCATCCGCACCACCCGCTAGAAGAGCAGCGGACGGCGACACTCTCGGTGTTCGACCCGACGCTGAGCACGAAGACGCGCGCGCTCGCGCTGCTCTCGAGTATCGCGATCAACGTGCTGCTGCCGTTCGTCAACGGGGTCATGCTGGGGTTTGGGGAGATCTTCGCGAAGAACGTCATCGTGACATGGTTGGGCTGGAAGGTCCCTGGAACTGCGTCCGCAGCGAGCTCGAGGGGTGCTGGGAGGACCGTGTTTGGCAGGAAATAGAGCTTCACTCATATACAGGACTTATGCATTGGCTACATGCTGTTAGTTGTTATCTTGCCGGCGGGGCTTCGCGCGCCGTTTGTTTATGGCCCTAGGTCGCTACTTACGTATGGCATATCAGCTTTAGAGCACTCTGGCAAGCGAAATAGTTTGGATATTGTCTAATCATACATCCACACCCGAGACTATAGCACTACATCAGCAACCCGTTCAATACACCTTGTACGACCTCTTCTTGTCGCGCAAGCCATAATCCAAACGCAGGAGTCCGTAGCCAGCGCTCGTAGAACTCTCGTTGCTTCGAATTGCTCTTGAAGGGCAGTGGTGAACCGTGTGCCTTTAGCGACGAGAAAAACGCGGCGTCCTGGAACGCTTTGAGCCTAGCTCCAGAGGGGAGGAATGAGCGAGATTCGGTTGGGGTGGGTATGAGTGTCTGAAGGTATCGCTGGAGGGGGACAAGGAGCGCATTTGTTCGGGCGGTGAAGTGTTGACGGAGCGCCTCTGACGCTGCACGTTCTGCGGAGGAAAGTTTCAGTCCTCGTTGAGATTTAGAACTAAAGAGATGGCGCACTGGCTTGTTCTGAGCCCCGACAAGCCATCTCCAACTGTCTCAGTAACGTATGATCTCGGGACGTGTAACGCTTGTGGGTCGACCTCCAACCAGGTGTTGGCCCAACATTTAGGCCAGGGCTGTTGGGTCCATTCTTTCTCTCTTGAGTGCTGGGCCTACGGAGTGAGTGATCGGATCAGACGCACTCACTGTCAGCAAGTCAAGACTCACGTCTCTTGTTTACCCAAACTGAGCATGTTCGGCCAATGTTTGCATGCTTTGTCAAAGAACGGATTGGTTACGCCTATTAGCAAGCCTGCCTGTGGTGGCCGTGAGTTAACCAAAGCCGTGTGGTCGGAGTCATGTATCGTGAAGAACGGTCGAAAGTCTCCAGAGAGAGGTATCTGAACCGGAATGTCAACAAATTGCCTGGTGGGCTAGGCCACCACGCAAACTCACTGGTCGTAGGAGATCCCGGAGCCACCATATCACCCTGCTGGTCCAGACTGGTGAAAGTCCGAACACAAGAATAGGCTCACTGAGGACCAAGCATTCCCATATTGACCACAAATGAGAGACGACTGCTCCGAAGTGCTCTAATACTGGTGGATCAGAGGGGCATATCGACGCCAATATCTGTAGAGCTCGTAAGAATCTTGGCATTTCGAGATTATTGGACTCCGAACTTACTTGGATATCGGTCTCCAGCACGCGACCCGGTGAGAGCGTGGACATAGACTGCTGCGTCTCGATCGCTTCAGGAAGTTCCACGTGAATCACGGTCCCGAGGAATCCTAGTTCCAATGTTCTTCCGGGAGTTGGATCTGGCCTTCTTTTCCGTCTATATCAGGTTAAGTATTCGCGAGTCGCGGATTATCACGTACCAATTAGCAACGTTATGGCATGCCGCCTCGAGCGTGGGTCCACCGTGGGTCATGAACGACGGTGCGAGTTTAGAAACAAGGGTATAAAACAATGAGGGGTATGCAAGATGTGATAGAATCACTATTGAAGTCTGGATTGCGTCAGTCCGAGGTTACAAGTTGTGGATACGCGCATAGAACCAACTTGTTGGTATCCACGCTTGGAACTAGAGTCCTTCGTGCGCGTGAAGCATGAAAAGCCGTATATAAAGCCATCCGCGGTATTTGGTCGGATGGCCTCGGTATCCCAGATCTCCCCGTCTGCTGGCCCACGCATTCGTATTCGGAAAGAGTGCGTTTGTGAGCCATCTTCAAGATGTGCCGAGTCCGGAAATGAGGAAAACGCGCTGCAAAGGGGAGGTGCTCAATTTAGACTATGTCGTAAACACAGGCATAGGCGGTCCACTGACATATTTTGGGCCTCTGCATGCGTCAACCTCAGTGGTGGGTATATGCTCGTGATCTTCGGACCGACCTCAAGATCAAAGTTCACTGCAAAGCACACACCTTCAGTCCTATACGTCTAGTTTACACCAGATACCCACTCACCAGTTATTAGACTCAGGATCCATCTTCGGAGCTTCGCTATCTTGTCTGTGCCCATCAAAAGCCCGTCCAAGCTGAGCTGCGTCCTATGCATTCGCCTCGGTAACCTCGAGAGTGTCTTCGATCGTGACACCCGCCTCCGAGGGTTGGCCGTGGGGCTGTCGTCGCCCAGGTCGGGCAGCGGTCTCTCCGCAAGGTCTGGGGAGGAGGACGCCTTGAGTTGCCCGTTCATCATACTCGCACTCGACGGGATGCCCAAGCCTAATGAAGGTTGGCTTCCGAAGCTAGGGATACGTCCGATTGCTCGCAGACGAGGGTTGGGTGGCGACTGGGACAGCGAGAGGTTCGTGAGTCCAATGTCAGCCTCGGAAAGGTCGTCTGCCATAATGGTTGGCGCGGTCTGGGCGGAAACGGTCATCGAGAGGCCACCAGCTGCCAGAGTACTACAGGTGAGAGCAGCAGGGGGATAGGGACGAGGCGACGCCGGGTAGTGAGATGAGGGTAGTGGGGGATGAGTTCAGGAAGAGGTGCACCCCACACGTGCAGAAGTACCCGACGCGATTTGCATTCCTCCGACGACTGCATCATGTCTCCATGACCATCTCTCTGCTTCTACTATCACCCCGTTCCCACTCAAACCCCTCATTACTCGCCTGTGCTTCAACCCTACACAGGCATACCCTGGATTTGTCGAGCACACTTGCCACCTGGACCCGCCTCGTTGTGTGAGCCTTGCAAGATGCCCGGTGCGAATTACATGGGAGGGAAGAGGTGCGCCGCCCCGCGAGGACGCCTCTCCGTACTGTTGCCGATCTCATGATCCTCGCGCAACCTACATTCCGTCACGGACGCACCAATTGCTCGTCAATAATGTCATAATACCTGTTAGGAACGCCGCTCGAGCGCGGATCAAGGACGCAGAGGGCAAAGCGCAACGATCCCACTTCGGCAAGAAACGCTTCGAGGTCCTGCGGACGGGCTTGAGCAAGGGCGGCGTAGCACGAGACGTTCAGAGGGAGCCACCAGAGATAACCCTGGCGCATGCAAGAAGAAGGAGAGGTCAGGATGGACTCAAGGATGAACGCGAGTGGGAACGGAATTCGGGACTGCGGTCTCCATCAACCAGGCCAGTCTCGCTTCTGCGATCGCCCCCGGTGAATACCACCTCTGGCCGTTCCAAGATACTGTCAGTTCTCGACGCGGATGACCGTACGTACCTGTGTGCGTATGTACTCGCACTGATGGCGAAGCCTCTCTCCAGCTGCAATGCAGCGTGCCCAAGTTCAGGAGATACTCCAGACTCCGGATTTACTCGGCTTGTCCAAGTCCAAAGAACAAATGTCTATTCACAAAGCCGCGAAGAGCGAGTCTCGGACCCCTCGTGAACCCTCTCGAAGGCAGAAATCGCCTTCCCACAGGGTAAGTCCCGCTTCCACTCTGACCGTGTATATGTAGATTCATCTATACATGTCGCGCAGCATGTCTCTCTGAAAAGTCCTACCCTCGAAGGATCTCCCTCCTCTACAACGGGTCTCGGCCATTTTCAACGAACTCCCTCCTCTCGCTCAACATCTCAGGGACTAGCCATCTTATCCTCGCCTGGGCAATCGTCGCGCTTGTCTTCTCGTGGGGCTGAATCTGTTTTCGTCCCCATGTTCCTAGACAGTAGCCCCCCAACATATGCCGACTCTGGTTACGCTGAGTTCTGGTCTGATCCCTACCGCGAGTGCGAAGCAGCGCGGGTTCCGTTCTACGCTCAACCCGCCAACGCGGACCAGCGACACTTACCTGCCTCCTCGATGTCCGGAAAGGCAGCGTCCCCATCGATCTCAATCTTGTCCAGATCTAGCAGCCCTGGGTCGCTTGGACAGTTCGCAAGGTCGTCTTACGCTCCATCTCATGGATCATTCCAACCGCCAGCCAATCCGTCACATCTCGAGCTATCTTCTCCTCTTGTAGAAGCGCAGTTCGTCTCTGATATCGTCAGCCCCAGATCCACTCAACAGATCTCGGAACCCTTGCAGCTATCGAACAAATCTGGATTTTCTTGGTCCGAGCTGGCCTCGCTTGGTGTACTGGGCTCTCCAGACATCCCTCAAGCCAGCTTCTCCCAATCTCCTCAAGATCTATCTGGACTCAGTGAGGCTGAAGAGGGCGTGCACCATGTTGAATGCCCCTTGGATGCGCGATACATGCCATCTCAAGGTTCGGTTGCTTCCTCCGAACTCGGTCCCGTCGACAATGCGTCTGAAGACATCGCCTGGCTAGCGACTGAAGAAGATACTGTTCAATGGGACTGCGTTTGTCTGGAAGAAGTCTTAGGCGGATTGCCTGAAGACGCGGACCCTTGGAACGCTCTGAGCAAACTCCTTGGCCTACCTTCGTCCCCAGTCAATCCATCTGGCGCGACCGAGGACACCCTTGCTATGCTAGACACATTCGATCGAAGAGGCGTTGGCTACACAGCACCCGGCAACCTTCCTTGTTCAACAAGCATCCCAACGTATCAAGAGCTAACAGAGAAAGACTCCCGTCCACCGAACCGTGATGGTCTTGTGTCACCCACTGGGGTGCCTCTCGACAGAGGAGATTGCGAACCTTGCACTGGTCACCAAGCTAGGGAAATGGAGGCCGAGTTCGTTAAGTCGCCCATAACGGAAACTGTTCCACCACACGGAAGCTTTCTGCCTCCGCGATGCTGAAGAAACTCGCGGAATCCATGTCGTCAATCATTGGTGATATCCATGGCGGACCGCCCTGGAACCACAACCATGGCAAACCAAGTGAGTGATCCACCTTGTTGTTACTGCAGTATGTCGTCGCTGAAACTTACACCATCATTTCAGACCGTAGGAAATGGAGAAGGTTCCGCGAGCGAAGTGATAGATGTTGGAAACGCGGAGAGCCTATATGTCACGTTGCATTCCGAGAGAAACAAAGAATTAGGTCTTGTAGATGGACCGTCGCTGTTTGACGACGATGACTTTTTCTGCTGTGAGGAATGAGATCGTGTTCACAGTTCAGATTCTTCTGAGTCTGCTCTGGCTTGTGATATGTTTTTGCGACATGAGTGCGGGAAACCGGTTCGGACGAAACGTCGGGCCTGTGATTGGGCGACCCCACAAAACGCGATCGGTCAGGGACTGTCAAGGATCGGTCTCATCAAACGTCGCCGGGCGTCTGTGTTGCCCTCCATGTCAGCGACTTTGGGGACATCCGGCCATCAATCCACCTCGCGTGGTAGGCAAACACATGTCTCTCCTCCTCCGGAGCACGACAAAAGCCCAATCAACCGACCCAGCAACCCTCTGCACTTTGATCCACCCTCTCTTATTCTCTCCTGCTCGAATCTCGCTTTAGCGGCGTCCCAGTCCACCCCTAGCTGCTTTCACTGGACTTTGCTCGTTGTTCGTACCGCCTAGTATCCGTCGTTGCTTCAGATGTCGAAGGAACTGAAGACGTTCACTCGTGAGGAAGTCGCGAAGGTTCGTTGCACATAGAGTTCGCTTCTTGTGTTCCAGGACTGAGCCCTATCATATCGGCCAACAGCACAACAAGCCTGATGATCTTGTCAGTCACGCCTTCCGGAAGTCACCCCTAACACTGCTGACCCCCAAGTGTTCCCTCTAGTGGATCATCGTCGACGCAAAAGTCTATGATGTGACGAAGTTCAAGGACCTCCACCCCGGTGGTATCTCCGTTTTCCACGAGGATGACATTGGTGCGTCCCTGTTTCTAGCCAGATGGCAAAGCTGCCGACTGTATGCCCTCGAACAGCTGGCCAGGATGCGACCGAAGCTTTCTACGGCCTCCACCGGCATGAGGTTCTCCTCCGCCCTCAGTACCAACGCCTGCAAATTGGTGTCCTCCAGGGCGAGGAGAGCGTCATCTACAGCCACATCGCCGGCGAACTCAGCAAGGTCCCCTACGCCGAGCCCCTTGGTCTTACCAAGGAGTACCACAGCCCTTACTATACGGAGGTAGGTCTCTCAGATAACTGACCCTCGACTGCGCTGACGCCATGAATTTAGAGCCACAGGAAGTTCCAGCGCGTTCTCCGCAAGTTCGTGGATGAGGTCGTCACACCTGACGCTCTTGTGAGTCCCGTACTTTTGTACGTTTACGTGTTGTCTCAACGCGGGGCAGGCGAGGGAAGAGGATGGCAAGCGGCCTAGTGTCAGCGTCATCAAGCAAATGGCGTTAGTATCTGCTCTCTCCTGTCGTGTGTCCTCGTGTTCAATGCTCCTTGAAGTGAGCAGGGTATCCTCGCGATGAACATGGGTCCTGGGAAGCATTTAAAGGGGCGTACGCTCCTCGGTGGCGTCATCAAGCCTGAGGAGGTGCGAAGCTCACAACCATATGCTTTCGGCCTTGTACTGACGCTTGGATTATAAAGTTCGACCGCTTCCATGAATTGATCCTCATGCAGGAGGGTACGCGCCCCGCTATGCGTGGTTACCGGGACGGTCAAAACTCCGGTGCAACCATTGGTCTTCCTCCCGTGATTCACTTCGGCCGCCCCGAGCTCCGCGACCGTATCGTCCAGGAGGTCCTCAATGGCGACAAGTTCATCTCTCTGGCCATCTCGGAGGCATTCGCCGGCTCCGACGTCGCCGGGCTGAGAACAACTGCGAAGAAGACGCCGGATGGCAAGCACTGGATCATCAACGGAACCAAGAAGTGGATCACGAACGGCACGTTCTCGGACTACTTCACCGTCGGCTGCAAGACGGACAAGGGCCTCACTGTCATCCTCGTCGAGCGCCAGGACGGCGTGGAGACCAAGGCGATCAAGACGTCGTACTCGTCCACGGCCGGCACGGCGTACATTACGTTCGAGAATGTCAAGGTACCGGTAGAGAACACGCTCGGGCCGGAGGGCGGAGGGATCTTCGTGATCCTGTCGAACTTCAACCACGAGCGATGGGCGATGTGCTGTGGGGGCGCGCGCAACATGCGGCTCATCGTCGAGGAGTGCCTGAAGTGGGTGAACCAGCGGAAGGCGTTCGGGAAGCCGCTACACGCGCAGCCAGTCATCCGCGCGAAGCTCGCGGACATGATCGCCAAGTGCGAGGCCACGCAGCACTGGCTCGAGAGCATTACGTTCCAGATGCAGAACATGGACTACAAGCAGCAGGCGCAGCTGCTCGCTGGGTGAGTGGCACTAATTACCGCTGGCCCTTCGCGCCCCAACACGTGGCGCGGGAGAAGTCGCGAAGGGCAACGGCTGACGCGCGCTGCGGAACATGAACAGACCCATGGCGCTCCTGAAGATGTTCATTACACGCTGCCAGCAGGATGTTGCGCGGGACGCAGTGCAGGTGTTCGGCGGTCGCGGCATCACGCGGACGGGGATGGGCAGGCTCATCGAGCACGTACGTGTTTCGCGCTTCTGTCCGCATTTCGGGCGCACACTGACTACCCGCCACCCGCCGCGCAGTTCCACAGAACCGTGCCATTCGACGCTATCCTCGGCGGCGGTGAGTGCTTCTTTCTTGCGACCGGCGATCGATACTGACGCCATCCGTGCGCCTGTGTTTCAATAGCGGAGGACGTCCTGGGCGACTTGGGTGTGCGGCAGGCGATCAAGGCGATGCCGAAGAACGCCAAACTATAGTGACGAGACCACACATCCCCGACCTAACTGCGGTAGACGTTATACTGCAAACTACTGTACCAATGTATATTATCTCTTGCATTTTGATAACCTTGACGTGTACTTATGTAGCAGAACGCAACCATCGGACTGGCTGATGTCTGGGAGTCCGGTGTACCGGAATGCGGGCGTTGGCGTTGTTTTTGAGTTGGACGCAGGTGAGATTGGGTCGGATCTGGTGCCACCGGAAGGCCTGTTCTGGGGACGAGGAACGCGCAGAGAAGCAGGACAGGCGCTGCCTTGCTTCCCTCCAGGGGGCTGCACGCACACTTAACGGAACAGCCATCGGTGCTGACTCAGCAGTGACGCCCGAGACGCCCCAAACGAGGGGCACGCCACCCGCGCTTATTTGAGTCGTTTTGTTGAGCATCTCGCTTTGGCGGATTCTTTTCCTCCAACCACCACCTTGCCCCCAAACCTCCCCCGGCACCCACCCACTCTTCTCCTCTTTCCCCGCCATCCACCCAATCTCTTGTAGGCGGCGCCATCCTCGACTTGACACGCGCTTTTGCACTCTCCCCTGTGAATTTGTATTCGTGGGGTGTTGGTAGAGGCTAGAGCGTTCGTCTCACAGCACACCTGTAACAATACTTGTAAGAATCTGTCATCTGCTTGGTACATCTGCCTCGTCCTCTGTATTCGTGTATCTGACCAGCCTCCGTCCCTGTTGCGTCCTGCTGCCTGTTACTCTTCAGTACACACACCACCTGTCATTTTACACCACACTGCACCAGAACGACGAATTTTGTTCTGCCCCAATTACCTTGTCGGCTGCCTTCCTCTTCAGACAGGTCCGACCAACCTCTATAACCACAACCGCAACCGCAACCGTGTCAACAACGGCAACAGCACGGAGCATTCACTAAGTCAGGATCAAAGACGCAAACATGGCCCCAGCAGATGACGACTTCGACATTTACGGCGAGGACGAGGGTTTTAGTACGGTCAAAGTAGACGAGGTGAGTCTCGCAAAATCTGCTTCCTTCACCCCGTGGCGGATGAGTTTGGCATGACGGCACGTGCGGCTGACTCCCGATCCCCAACGACTCCTTAGAATCAAGATGATTTCCAGCTAGAGCAAGAAGAAAAATCCCCAGCGGAAGCCGCCACCCACTCCCCGGTCGTGGGTGAGAAGCGGCTGCGGGACGATGACGACTCTGAGAACCAGCGCGATGACCGAAACGGTGGCGTGGGCATCAAGTCGGAGACCTCGCCACCGCCTGGCCAGAACGGCAACGGCGCATATAGCGGCCAGACCAACGGTGGTAACCCAACCGCCGCTGGGTCTGGAGTAGTAGGCGCGGCAGGCGCTGGGGCAGGGCAGCACGATGCGCTATACATTGGGGATCTGCAATGGGTCTGTACCCTTTCTATGCTCCTCTCTAGCCATGTATGCTGTATTTCTGAGACGATCTTTATATGTGACGCACGCCATCCCGTGCCGCTGTACTGCGCTCTTCTTTCTTTTCACAGTGGACGACTGATGAGGACCTGCGGCAAGTCGCACAGAACTTGGGGGTCAACCTTGACCACAAGGACATCACGTTCTCCGAGCATAAAGTGAACGGGAAGAGCAAAGGGTAAGTTTGAGTCATTGAAGTGGCTGTATGCGCGATTTCGTGAGGTTCTGATCAGCGTTACGCATGTAGTGTCGCGTATGTCGAATGCCACAGCCCTGAGAACGCCACCACCCTTAAGAACTGGTTCGACAATAAGTTCGTCCTTTTCCCCGCCCGTGTTTGATTGTTTTGCCATTAACCCGTGCTACGCGCTTCCACAGCGACTTCCAAAATCGACGCGCATCCGCAAACTACACGACGACCGTGAACGGGAACCCCTTCCGGACACTCCCTAAAGGTACGTCAAGCCCCTTCCCCACTCTACTCAAACCATCCCTCGTTCCCGTCCTCAACCGCTTCCAACGGGATGTTAACACAAAACGCCGACGCACAGAACCTCCTCCTCGCGAACAGCGGCAGCAACACCAGATCCAAGGCGGCGGCGGCAACATGGGCCGCGGTGGCGGAAACTTCCGCGGCGGCATGGGCGGCAACATGGGTGGGGGCGGTGGCATGAACACCATGATGAACCAGCCTACGCGTGGGGGCATGATGGGTGGCGGCATGCGCGGAGGGATGCCCAACATGATGGGCAACTTCGGTATGGGCGGGTTCGGCATGGGCGGATTCGTCGGTGGCAACATGGGCGCTGGTGGCGGCGGGGGGTTTGGCGGTGGAGGGCGAGGAGGCATGATCCCACAGGGTCCCAGAGGCGGGATGATGGGCGTGGCAGGAGGAGGAGGGAACTTTGGCGGTGGAGGACGAGGCGGAGGCATGATGGGCGGAATGGGTACGGCAAACTGAGTTTCTGTCTACTGCTACGGACGGGATTGTTGACTCGCGTTTTCTCTTCCCCCCTTTCTATGGTTGTGTTTTCTTGTAGGGATGGGCATGATGCCTATGGGCGGCCGGGGTAGCTTCTCGGGCGTCCAGGGTCACTTCAACCCCGCATTCATGCAAGGCGGCGGAGGTAGTGGCGGCCAGTTTGGCGGACAGGACGGCCCAAGGAAGAGGTTCAAGATGGAAGAGAGCGGGTGATCGCGGTGACGCACATCTCCCGGTCGGTGTCGGTTTCGCTGCTCGTTCTGGACTGCAATGGTACGCAATATATCGGCCATCCACACGTATACTGTACGACCTCCCACCAGGCCTTGTCTACCTAGCCTCGCGTAATTCGTCATATGGCACCACTCCCGAGCCCACGTCACGCCGTTGAACATCTGTCACCATCGTATACGTACTATTTGCCCCTCAGGCTCGCACTTACGTCTGTTCCCCGTCGCGCTTCATCCCAATGTTTTGCTATCGCGAGTTGTCATCATCCATGTAATTATACGTCTACTATCGGAGTCGCATCCTCCCAACGTATTCCGCACTGCTATATCTCGTGGGCATACATACATACCGGGAAGTTGGCGACGACGCTGATTGCGAAGGATGTGCCAAATCGGAGTTCGGACGGGTTAGCCTCGGGTCTGCGATGTCGTCACGAGGATCGTCGTCCCCTGTATAGTGGATCTCGTTATTGCTGCGCTCCGGCGGACCCGCGCCTCGATATCCAAGGATATTGCCGTAGGGTTGATACGTGCGGACCATGGTAGACCTTCGGGGCGTTTTCACTGTCTCATATATGGTCGTGTGATCACAGCCGAAAAGCCATGTCTTGAGGGTTTGGTCGTAAAATTTCGATCACGCCGTCTCCATAGAAGTAGGAAGGCCTTGTTGGAACAAAGAGCCAGATATCCGGAGCGTTGTACAACGCCTGGTTCCGCGTTGTTGCGCGGCGATTCTGCGGCACGAACTTGGCTCGCCACGACACCAAACACCATTTTCGTGCAAGTGGCAGTGCCCAAATAAATAGAGCCAAACAGGCCTCGTGCAAGGACGGCAGCCTGAGACGCCAGTCTTAGGCAGGCATCCATCCATCCATCCATCTTCCTTCTTTCCTCCACCTTAGGCTGAGTACGTGCCCTAGACCTCTCAACCCCCACCTCTACCTCTTTAGCCCCCTCTGCGAGCTCAGAATCACTCTGTAGCTGTCCCAGCGACCCAGCAGCTGCCCGGCATGACCAGCTGGCAGACTCTCATGGCCCTCAGTGCCACCCACACCCGGCGGGCGGAGGAGGCCGTCCAGTCGCAGCTCGCAGAGCGGCAGCGGCGGGAGGCCCAGAGACGCAAGGAGATCGAGGAGAAGGAGAAGAAGGACCGCGAGCTCGAGGCGAAGCTCCGGCTGAAGCGCCTCGAGGAGCAGAAGCGAGAGCAGGAGCGGGCTGAGCGCCTCGAGCGGGAGCGGCAGGCCAAGGAGCGCGAGATGCAGCGGCGGCAGGAGCAGGAGCGGGACGCGCTGCTGTATGGCCGGCCGAAGAAGGCAAGGGACAGGCACGGGTACCCCGTCTCGGGGGCGGGGGGCAAGCGCACGCACTCGTCGGCGTCGGACGACGACGAGCCGGGCCCGTCGAACGTTCTCACGCGCGAGGAGAAGCGGCAGAGGGCCCTGGAGAGGGAGCTCGGTATGGGCAGGAGCTCGGGCAAGCGGACGAGCGGCGGGGGGGCGTACAGGAAGCCGGGCAGGCGGCTGCCTGGAGGCGCCGTCGATAGCGTCACAACGGGCTCTGCGTCGTCGTCGCAGGGGTCCCCAGTCAAGGCGCAGTCGACTCGAGAGCGGCTCAAGGCGGAGCCGGCGACGCTCATCAAGCTGAACACGAACAAACGGGACACGAGGACCATCGATGAGATCCTGACCGACCGTGCAAAGATGCGGCAGGGCAAGGTTCTCGATGGCGAGTCCGCCAAGGAGTTCAACGATTGGTTCGGGAAGGCGAAGAAAGACCCTCCGAAGAAACCGCCAGTGCCCGCCACATCATCCTCCAACTCTCGTGCCAACACACCAGCCGCCGTTGGAAGTGGCTCCGCATCGCCCCGTCCTACTTCCTCTGGCGTGTCGAAACCCATCCCGAAGTCTACTCCGGTTTCTAAATCTGGTATCGCAGGGTCAGCGAAGGTCGGCAGTGCGTCAAAGCCTCCCGTATCCAAAGCAGCAAGCGCCAAACCTGCGGCAAGCGGCTCTCGCACTCCTACCATCTCGAAGACTTCTTCGTCGACTGCTGCAAACCGCTCTGTCCCGAAGAAACGGCGTTCGCGATCCGTCAGCGACTCTCCGCCTCCTGCAAAGCGACGTCCTGCCCTCGGCGGATCCCGACATGACGGGGACGATATCAGCAGTCAGATCTGGAAGCTGTTCGGGAAGGACCGCTCCTCGTACATCGAGCGCGACGTCTTCAGCGACGACGAGGACATGGAGGCAGACGCGTTTGATGTCGAGCGGGAGGAGCAACGCAGGTCAGTCTTGCTTCCCTTCCGACCCGTGGGAACCCGCGTTTACACCGTGGAACCCGTCGCAGCACCCGGATTGCCAAGAAAGAGGACGAGCTTGCCATGCTGGAGGAGAAACGCCATGAAGAGGAGAAGAGGCGCAAGCGGAAGGAGAAGGAGAAGCGGGGAAACTACTGAACGCCGCGCCACTATCACTACGACTAGTGGGTATTCCGGACTCTGCTGGTGGCACGCTAATCGAAGGACCAATACCCACGTCGACCTCTGTCGACCTATCACACTACGTATGTTACGTGCCATGTCATGACGCCCTCTTGCAATGACCCCCGAACGGCCCCCATCGAATCGGTAATTCCCCACCATTGGTCACTATACATCCATACAACAATTGTACTTTCGCGAATCGTGCTCATCATCTCCTCCCGTTTCTCGGTCCATCCCATGTTCTCGTTGCTGATCTGACTTGTTTCTGTCTCGGCACAAGCACAACATACATGCATACGTTATACACCGCATCCCCGATTCCTAGGTTCCAACCGCATCGCACCACTGTAGACGTTAGGCATCCACATTCATATACAGACACCCATCGCGCTTGTACTCTAATATGATTATCGTTTTGTGCAGACTACGTAATTATTCGCTGGCCACGCTCCCTCAAGTTCGTCAGTGCAGATCGTTGTGGGGCAGGGCTGCATCGGCCGTCCAGCCTGCATCTACCTGGCCGTTGTTGGACTCTGCCGGGGTCCACACCCACCAGAAGGCTCAAACCTGGTACGCCCAGGGTTGGCATGTTGGCATATGGGGCAAGAAGAGTAATTTTGTGGCCCGCGGACGTCCAAGAGCTCAGTCAATCTAATCGTACACAGGTACGGTACCTACGGCAGTCCTCGGAGGTGAATCATCTCCACCTTCTGTAGTCGAAAACCCAATAAGCCACTCCAGAGCGTATGTTAGAGCAACTCCGACCACCGCATTCCATACTCTCCGGTGAGTCCGACTCATACAATCAGGTGGCCGGAGGCATTCGACATTGACCGTACTGTATGTCGCCGGTAGGGAGAAAGCTGTGTCGAGCGCGCCGCTGTGTGAAACGATTCGGGATTTCAATTTCTGCTTGAACCGGAACCGACTGTGGCTAGCGCGTTACAGCAAAGTAGATTGATTGATGACACTGACCATGGCCCCGACATTATCTCCAGCTCTTGTCTCCAACCCCCTCAGGCCTCCACTCTCTTCTTCTTCGGCGACCTGGTCTGCGAGTTGTCTGTCGCATCGCTTTACGACCACCTAACCTAGAAGCCCTCCTCCTGGAACGCTCACTTCGCTCCTCATTTCCGACTCGGAGGCCCGGGGCAATACCACAGCGGTGAATAGTCTCCATCTTCGTCCCCAGGTAAGTTGTTCGTCACTGCTTCACTCGTTCTGCCTCCGCCTTGACCCGCGCCCCCTCATCATCAGCAGGTGTTTGACGAGACTATTTAACGTCCTCTCTCTCTCCTGGTCATGCTCCATCATTAGTCCCTACCTCAGCCTCTCGAGATGGTCAAGGTCGGGCCGTCCTTCTATCGGCGTCGCTCAACACCCCAGAGCGTCTCTACTCCTCCCGCTCCGCTCAAGCGTGCCTTGCTCATCGGCATCAACTACACCCATGCCTACCCGGACGAGTCGGAGTACCCCCCTTTGCGTCGCGCACAAAGCGATACGAGGGACTTTAAAGCCCTCCTTATCAGTGCGTAGTTCGGGGCTTTGCAACTGCAGTTTGATATTGACCGTTGGCGTATAGGCAAGTATGAGTACCTGCCGGAGAACATCGTCATGATGCTCGACAGCGAGAGCGTTGGTGCTGATCTCCAGCCAACACGAGCCAACATAGTGAGTGCTTTCCTCATGCCATCCGTACTCGGGCCAACATACCTTCTTAAGTTGCGGCAAATCCGGAAGCTGGTGGAGGGTGCACAAAGTGGAAGTCGATTCGTCTTCTTCTGTACGTCCATTCTTCATCGCTCTCTGCGTCGTCCTTCCCTCTATGCTCTCCCTTGTCACTACCACACATGCGGTGTAGTGACTGATGTTCGTTGCATAGACTCTGGGCACTCCGGTCAAGTCCCAGTGGATGAACAAGATCCCAACAAGCAAGAGGAAGAAGACGGATTCGACGAGTGTACGTTCTTTCTCTCGATATCTGGAAAGATCCTCGAAGTCTAACGATCTGTCGCATGTGTCTTGACTCTTGACGCAGTCATAGTTCCCGTCGATCATCACGAGATCCGTCTGAACCTAACGCAGGATGAGACGGGACGCGTGCCTTATCGGCGCGAGATGGAGAGCCGCATGATCATCGACAACACGCTTCGCAGGATACTCGTGGAGCCCCTCGGCCTTCAAATCGACGCGCACCTCACCGCGATCTTCGATTCGTGCCATTCCGGCACGCTGCTCGACCTCGACCATTATCTGTGCAACAACATCTACAACCCGCGGACCACCCAGGGCTATCGCAGGTACAAGACGCTGTGGCAAGGCGTTCGTCGGAAAGATGGACAGCGTGAGTGCCATATCGCATATAGCCGTCGGAAAAAATGTTGACAGTGGTCCTATGCAGGGATGAGCCAGCCCGGCGCCAAGGTCATTACCAGGAAGCACGCCCATCCGGATAGTGGCTTTGGCCCGTCTTCCCCTCTCAGCCGAGGTAAGTCCCTTGCTCTTACCCTGCGCCAGAATGGAGTACTGAAGTTAGCGCCAATAGAAGGCTCGTCGTGTAGCGTCCGGATATACCAACGCCGGCGCGTAAGCTCGACGGAGATGGAAGTGGTGGACACTTCCGTCGGCGTCAGCGATATCGACTCCGGAAAGCGGCGCCAGTTCTCCGTGCAGAGCAGGCACGCGTCCATCCAGGTCGGACGCGCCCCAAGCCTCGCCCGGGTGAAGGAGGGTGGAATGTTGGGACTGTCTATCGACTCGCTTGCCCCTGGAGAAGGCTCTGGTGTTTTGGGTGGAGAGCGTTGTGCTTCACCGGTCTCGCTGAAGACGTGCAACGGCTTTTGCGCGCAGGAGGAGAACCCCCTGCGCAGCGCTACGGTGGTAAGTTTGTTGCGCGCGCGCGCCTTTATGCATGCTCAAGGGGCTGACGCTACGGCATAGCTGTCTATCTCGTCCTGTCAAGACGCTCAGCGCACATGGGAGTCGAAGAAAAGCTCATTCACTCAGTGGCTTATCGCTATCCTTCGTAAGTAATGTCTCGGGCCGCGGTACCTAGATCTGCGCGAACGGATGCTGACTTGTGCATTGGACCATCGCAGGACGAGAACCGCACTTGCCAATTGGTGGCTTCATTCGAGAACTAACGTAAGCCCACCCTCATAGGTTACCTTTTGCGGGGGTCCGGTCTAATGGGGTTGGTCAGTGACAAGATGTACGAACATGCGCAGAAGACTCACGAATGGAGCAAGAAGCGCAAGGAAAGCTATAAGCGCAAGCACCCTACCGAGTCGGAGGATACTAGCACGCTCGCGGACTCGGATGGCGAAACGCAGGCAGATGCGCGCGCCAGGGAGCCGGAGTTACACCCGCTCGACCTTTACGACTACGGTGACGTTCCGGCTCCCCAGCTTGGTGGCCAGTGCCGACTTGTACGTTTGTCTCCATCACTATTCCGTGCCCACTAACTCCCGGCGCTCTAGGACCTTGAACAACCTATGAACCTATAACGACGATCTTTCTTCCTTTCGCTCCTCTTTCTACCTATGCTTGTTTTCCACCCACGCATATTCTAACCACATCTAGGATAGGACAGCCTGGCTAACACTAGACGCACGGTCCGCTCTGCTCCATGGATACTTCTCCAAACATTGCTATCGTAGCTGAATGCTGGACTTGTGGACAGTCGCTAATCCGCTATCTTATCATTCTCGTTGACGTTCATCCCCCTCTTGTATCAACACTAACATTACACGCATGTATAGCAATGCGTACTTACCTCCGCGAATGGAGTTGCTGGACTACCTCGCGATGTTCTTCAAACGTATGCACAAGTCATCCATTCCAAACACGACTAGTGATACAATGCTTCTAGTGATAATGCGATTGGATCCGTACGACGGCACCAAAATCGTGGAGTCTGCCCAAATGCGACCTATAGAGCCTGATTTTGGTTTAGTGATGAGACAAGTCAAGGAAAGAGGCTGGGGAATCTGTAATGGTGGCAACGCACGTAACTCTCGTGAGGGCGTCGTAAAGAATGGTCAACTGACTGAGAGGACGTAAATGCAAAACACAACCGAGAATGATACGGCAGAGAGACCCGAAACCCCGAACATCAACGCCTCAATGAGAACGTCGACGAGGACGAAGATGATGTGGGAGATTCGGATGCTGACGAAGTCGAAGAAGGCAAGCTCTTCACATTGTCCTCCAGGTCGTAACTCGGATCGTTCGGGAGCAGCGTGCCCACCCAGAACGCGACAAGGACGAGCGCTGTCAGCACGTAGTACACTAAGTACCCGCCCATGTAGTGGTGCTCTTTGTCGATCGAGAGCGAGAAGAGCGAGTTGGCAGTGGCCGGGCCGACGGCGCGCGTGATCGAGACGAGTAACTGCGCCATCCCGTTGACTGACCCGAGCGAGGCTTTGTTCGGCGCCGAGGCCGTGATGAAGATGAACACGGCACCTGTGGGAAGGGGTTCGGTGTTAGGCTCGGCATAAAGATCGCGACGATAAACATTAGGATGATACTTACCGTACGAGAAGCCAGTGGCAATCGAAAGCAAAGCCTGACCCATAACGAGAACCCAGACTAGCGGGCTCATACCCTCGACCCGTGCGAACTCGTTGATGACTGGGAACAGCGCGAACACCGGGAGGACACTCGCGATGCCTACCAGGTAGACGCGTTTGGAGCCGAACCGTTCATTGGCACGGCTGAAGAGGGAGAGCTGCACGACACCATTGATGACCCCATACACCGACAGGATCCAGCCGATCTCCTGGGGATTTAAGCCAAGGCCGCCCAGCTCGATCGGAGTGGCGTAAAATACGGGCTGGATGGCGCGCAGGGTGATATCAAGGATCGCGAGAACAGCGTAGTTCGAGGCGGGGATGATCACGCGAGGTACAAGAAGCTTCTTGAGGGGCAGCGGACCGGATTTGTCGTCGGCGAGCGGCGCGTTAACCACGGTCGAGGCTTCCGATTCAATGGCGACCTCCTCCTTGGGCGACAGGCGCAGGAGTTTACGGAGTGATATGGGGTTTCGCACAGTCTGGAGCGGACGCGAGGATCGTTAGTAAGTTAAGTCAAGAAGGATGAAACGCACCCATGGGATCGACTTGCCTCTTTGAGGAAGAACAGAGTGGCGAAGCAGGCGAGCATTGAAAAGGTTGCGGGGATAGAACATGCGAGGAAATAAGGATAGTTCTTCAAGAACTGGGATTGTCCAAAGATGTCGGGGTGGCGCTCCGCCGGATGGGACAGAGTACCGCCAATTGCAGGACTGAAGAGCTAATGGTCAGACCAGAGCAAACGCATGCACCATTGGTAGATAGCAGTACTTACCCAATGGTGGCACCCGTAGACCACGCGATGGGCATGAACGCATAAGCTTGCGCGATGTTCGTAGAGTCTGTGATCTCGGCTAGCATACTCTTCATGACGCCAATGTTGCCGTTCAAGGCGCCATTCAGGCTTCGACTAGCGATAGGCAAAAGTATTAGCACATGACACAGAGCGGCAGGCATGAGACCCAACGATTACCTGATAACAGCTCCCCAGAACGTTCGGGAGAGGCCAAAGCAATACATAGACAGCGACAAACCCATTAAGCCAGTCATGAATACAGGCTTCCGTCCAATGTGGTCGGAGATCCTGCTCCAATGCATGACGGTGAGAGCTTGTGTAGCATAGAAGATGGATTGCTGAAAGAGGTGGCGTCAGTCCATGAGCTAAAACGAAAAATCGGCATTTATAGAGCAATCCCGGGGGGTGGGGTGTTCTCCCCCCTGGTGACTGAATGCGAATTGAAAGAAGAACAAAATTTCTCCGCGAGACGCAAAGATCTTCCCGCCCATGTATTCGAGCAGTAGCACTTGTCCGAACAAGGATTCAAATGGCAATGGGGTCTACGCACCATGACTCCAACATAGTATCCTGTTTTCGTTTCGTCTCCGTGCGTGATCCCGACGCTCCGGATGAGCTAGATCCCCGAGTCAGTGACTTTACACTCGAGGCAAACATGGATATGACAGTCACCTCTGGGGCGAAGGGGTTGATGACCTGACTCGTGAGCGGCTCTGCGAGCTGACAGATGAGAAGGATAATGAATTGACTCCAAGGAATAGGCGTCCTATGGGGCTTGCTCTTTTGTGAGCGCAAGAGCGGGGTCTCCTCGTCGGTCTCAGCGAGTCGTGCAGTCATGGCGGGCGTACGGAGGAGGAAGGGAGGGAGGGTGAATTTTGCGGGGAGATAAGACGAACCCGGACATATGTGCGCCTGGAGGGAGAGTATTAAGTAGTCGAGGAGGGCGGCGTCGGTGCTTCAAGTTGAAGAGGTCGCATGAGTCAGAACATGCAAGGATTACCTAACAGAATGTCTGGATGACACTTCGAACAGAAGGGCTTCCCGTTAATCCCTTCTCGATATACCCGAACTGGAGTACGCTACCGAGAATGTGATGCCCGCTACACCTTTTGTAGTGTGAAGGCGAGGCAGCCGCCGTCGGCCGAATGCCATAAATGACGGGAAACTGTGGAAGCTTGGGCAGACCAAGGAGCTGGGAACAAAAATAATGACCACAATCGCTGGTCCGACGGAACATTCGGCCCGGGTAGTCAGAAGACTGGCGGGCTGCGGACTCTTGAACAAGGAGAATGGAGGACGCCATTAGCCTCATGGGCGACGAGTGCGATCCGATGGGTGCATAGATGGACGTCGGAGGTTGAGTGGTGGTACTTACAGTAACCAACGTTCATTTCACAAGTCTAGGTGGCGGGCGCTTGCACCTCACTTACGGCAAGCGAGTCGCTGGCGCTTAGTCATGGTAGGTATTAATATCAATATTCTCAGCTCATGTCCGACGAGGCTTGTCTGTGTCTGTCTGTCCTGGCACTTGGTCTGAACGACTCTGGAGACTAAATCTTTATCATTGCACCGGCCTCGACTCTCTAAACTCGGTGGAGCGAAGACTGCCATGTACTAATCTACCATATCCACACGCACAGCCTAGCTAAAAACCTATCATTCCGTGACCCGGTGACCCCGCATACACGGAACATCGGGGGAGACCGCCACCGCCAGTGGTTACGAGTCCAATGGTGGTACACGTAAGTGCATGATATAAGCTGTGTATGCCGTTTTGGATACCCTAACGTGAGAAGCCAGATCTGAAGCATAAATGAATCAAGGACGCGACCGCGGCAGGTGAGGGTAGTATGCAATGCGCTGTACTTATCGAACGAAGTCGACCTTTGGAAGCGACAGCATGTAGGTAGCTTGGCTTTAGTCAGAGCTAACCACAGAGGACTCGGAAGTTCAAATGCTGCGGTACTTCTGTTCGGTAGCGAATGTTGGTGTTCCATCACTGACCTCATCATAGCGCTCCTTCAAGCCCATAGGTGTGGCGCCATTGGAAACTGTTCTGGCATGACATCGAGGTTTCAGCAGAACTTAATCATCGCTGGCAACTCCACCTGTGATGATTATGTTTTATGTCAGCGTCAGCGGCCATGGACCTGACGTCAAGGGACCTCGGCAAGAGCAGCTTGCTCGCAACTTGTGCCCATGCTTCCCTTCTTCGAGGTTCAGATGATGTGAGTTTGATTGAATTAACCAAGTTGTGTCAATATAAGGGTTGTTTCATCGAAACGCTTGTGGTGCAGAAGCCCCAGCGGCTGGAGAGGGCCGGAGGCATAGCCATTGCCAAGCATGCAGGTCCAAAGGCCGTAGTCCTCCGTCCACAGTACGCCTATCATCCTCTTGATTCTGACTTCTAGACTCTAGTGAGATTACCTTTTCTCTCTAGGGTTTAGGACTTATTCCTTCAGTACGCTTCTTTTCGGAGGCATTATACTCTAGCCCTCGATTCATGCGAAGCGAACGATCAAGCGCGGTCTGCGAGGCTCTCCAGCGCATACCTCTCCCTAAGCTCCTTCAAATCATTCCAGCCGAGTCCCTCAAAGAATTCAGCTTGCTCAAACCCTCCGATGAGGCCGGACAGCAACGGTGTCTACATATCCACCCACGAGCTCTCTATACCAAACAATCCAGCGCTTCGAACCCTTCTAGCTCAACTCGCGGGTGACCGCCGCGGTGGAGCATCGGCGCAGGAGTATTGCTCCAACTCGCTCTTGCTGCGCCAACAACCCCGACTCCGCTATGTGACAGAACGCAAAGTAGATCTTTAGGACGGAGGGATAAACGCCTTTGAAGCTGGAGTATAAGAGGGCCGGCATGCCTCTCAATTCGGACCAACAGACAACTGTTCTGTTACTACCCAAGCTATCGACACCTGTCATACACAACATGCACTTCGTCTCGACCGTGACCATCGTACTCTCTGTCCTCGCCGCCGAGGTTGTCGGCAGGCAGATGACCGTCGTCAACAACTGTGCCTATACCATCTGGTACGTGCTTGACGTTGTGATCTACTCGCCCTTTTCTTTGCCTATGAGCTCACGCGCCCGCCCTCGCTCACACAGGCCCGGTCTGTACACCGACCCGTCGAGCCCTTCGAAGCCCACCCAAGCGACCGGGTAAGTCACACCCTCTTCACCCTCTCAATTATCGAGACGGGCATCACGCTGAAATACTATTGGTTGTCGCCTATAGCTGGCAGCAGGACGCGCACAAGACGGTCTCGTTCTCCGTCCCCGACAACTGGAAGTCCGGTCGCATCTGGGGGCGCACCGGGTGTGACTTCAGCAAGAACGCTCCCGGCCCGAACCAGTGCGTTACCGGAGGCTGCAATGGCGGCCTGAAGTGCGATCCCAAGACGGGCACGGTGCGTCCCGAACCCGGCTGGAAGTCGCGGTACTTTGTGGCCGATGGTTTGCTAACCGCCGGCGGTTACGTAGGGTGTCCCCCCGGTGACCCTCGCCGAGTTTACGTTGGCATTCAACGGCCAGCCGGACAACTACGACGGTGAGCATGAGTCTCAGGGTCATCTCCGGACGGCGCATGGCACTAACGCATGTATACTTGGCCTGTGCCGATAGTATCTGTCGTCGATGGTTTCAACATTCCCATGTCAATCACCAACAACAAGGGCTGCCATGAGGCCAGCTGCAAGGCCGACCTCAACCCGAACTGTACGTATTCTAACCTCTTCACCGTGGACTCCTCTCGAGGGGTCCCGTCCGGATCATCCCCTCTAAAATTCATGGTTTAATTTTCAGGCCCAGCACAGCTGAAGGGCCCCACCGACAGCTCTGGAAAGGTCGCGGGCTGCCAGAGTGCCTGCAAGGCCGGCCTCGGCGACAAAAGTGCGCATCGCGGCCACGGCCATGTTTTCCGCCATCTGCGGGCACACGGGGCTGACAAGCCGTTTGCTTCTTGAATATTAACCCTGCGACTCATTGACACATCGCCGCTCTTCCCCCCTCTCCCATCCACCCTCTCACTTTTTCTACCTTACCTCGCGCATGGGCGTGGGCGAACGGCAGCCAACAACCCGAACTGCTGCACCGGCTCGCACAACACGGCCGCGACCTGCCCGGCGTCCGGCGTGCAGTACTACAGCTACTTCAGTGCGTCCCCCTTCGTTTCCTTCCCCCCCCTTTTCCAGCCGCTAAAGGGTTAATACTTCCGCCCAACAGAGAACGCATGCAAGGACTCTTACGTCTTCGCATACGACGAGCCCAGCGGCACTGCGCTCTGGACGTGCGACGCGAACAAGGCGGCTGACTACACCATCACCTTCTGCCCCTAGATCGTCCGAACCACGCCCAGCTCCCAGCGGTGCGCGATCAAGGGTTAACGCGACAGTGGGAGCACGGGGACTTGGACGCTTCAGCGCATGATGCGTTGGGGTTCCGGGGAGATGTTAAGGGCGGTCTCGGTAGTGCGTTCCCGCTCTTTAGTCTGGGTTCGCGACCGAGGGGACTTCGCTTTGCACTGGACTCGGTGCCTCTTCCATCTCGCGTTTCCAGATTAGACTTCTAGGTCCAGTGTTCTGTATTCTTGGCCTTGGATTTAATATTCATCAACATCGACAACACATTTTTCATTTTGCGACAACAAGCATACTGTGCCGTACTACACGAACTGAGTCCGATGCACAACTTGGACGAAGGTACGCGAATTACAGATTACAAAGGAAGTCCGTTCAAAGTCCCAGTCAGCAGCCACTGTCTGTCCGTCTGATAGGTAAGTGGTGGGCGGAGTCCGAAGTTGTAGGTACATGTGTGCATACAGGCAGCAAGTAACAGGTAGCAAGTAGCGAGATTCACATTCACAGGGTCCTGCCGGGCGGCGGCGTCGTCAGTGTCCATGATGCATGATGTGTAAGAGGTATGTACTGTACGTGTGTCCAACGGTATGTTATACGTAACTCGCAGACGATTACTAACCAACAAAGACGATGATGAATGGGTGGGTGAGTAGCGGAGTAGCGAGATATGTCCAAGTCGAGCCAAGTCCGAGACGGATATTCAGAAAATATCCGAGCAAGTCCGGGATCCGACACGGGTCGGAAGTATAAAGCTGTACGGTAACCATTACTATCGTTACAGTGACGGTCGCACACTCCAGCTCGGCGTGTGAGTGTGCACCTTCCTTTCTTTCTTCTACCGCGTGCAGGATAAACCGCACGCCCGCAATACGTTGTGTTTTGAGCCGTGATGGGGCGCGCTGCGATCGCTGCCGATCCTCAACGTTCCGCGTTCCGCGAGCCCCCTCGTCGACACAGCGTCGCAAGCCTGCCCCTTGAACCTGATGCCCCCGCGATCCCAGTAATCTGCTGTGCCGAATTGGGTGCGAACCTGAGCCCGAGCCGCACCGCCAGCGTACTGTATGTAGACCCTGATGCCGCGTACGTCGATCCCCATAGGAGCCTCCCACGCATACACTGCCTCACAGCCTCGCGCGGGACCGTGAGCGCGAGCGCGACGAGCGGGGTCCGGCCTGGAGGGCGAGCTCGCGCCCGAGGACGAGCGACGCCTGGAGCGTCTGGAGCTTCCAGCGGTCCTCTGCGTACTCCCAGCGCTGGAGGGTGGTGTGCAGGTTCCAAAGGTCGCGGTCCTTGTCGCGCTTGAGGAGCTTCGTGCGTAGGACGTCGCCGCGGCGCCGGAGGTATGCGCATGTCACGCACTTGGCGTCCGTGCACTCTGCGTTCTGGCAGCGTGGGGCCCTGCGAGCGTAAACACGCGTGAAGCGTGATGGAGGGATTGTGTCAGCACAAGCACAGTACGTTGACAATGACATACGGAGAACGAGGACGCGCAACGCGCAAGCGGGCGGGCCGCGCCCATCTATCTCCAACTCAATCGTAGGATTTAAATGTGATACGCACCCAAACGGTGGGAGAAACCTCTGGACGTCTGCGACGGAGCGTGCGTGGGGCCCACGCAGCCTGGTAATCTTCGTGCGGTGCGGAGCGAGGGGCACGAATCTGCGCTCGAACTCTGACTCGGGGTCATCCTCTGTCGGCGTGGGCGTCAGCTCCGGGTCGGAGATGAGCACGCGGGAGAGATCGGGGACGGCATATGCAGCAGGTTCTGGACGCCTGGCGCGCTCCGACGCCAATTGCGAGGACGAGGCGTCCGCGTCAATGCGGGGGGTTATGGAACGACACAAGAACGGTGGCGTAGAGGACGGAGGAGGTGACGTTGAGGCGCGGTCATAGTCCTCTGCGACAGCCAAGTCTCCATTCTCTACGGACGCGCCTGCACAGGATGAGGCGGGGACGCGTGATGCTGAGGAAGGCGTCGTCTGTCGCGATTGGAATGGGAACGAACGTCGATGGGACTCGTGTGGGAAGGGAGACGGTGCGCGGCGGGTTTCGATGGGTGAGAGTGTGGGACGGACCTCGCCTGTGATGGAGTCGAGGCTGTTGTTGTCTATAGTCCGATGTCCCGATCGTGCTTTGGAGGACGTGGAGCGGCGGAGACCATTGCTGGATCGTGGGCGGGTGGATGGGGCGGGGGAGATGGCGCGTGGAACAGACTCGTAGAAGGAGAGGGCGGACCAGATGGATGAAGAAGGAAAGACGGGAGAGCAGGCCGAGGAACCGGGGATGGGTGGCGCTGCTAGATGAAGCGCCTGGTGGGGGAGATAAGTGGTGGGCGGGGCGAGCATGGCGTCCACTGGCCGTGGAGGGAGGGCGAGCATGGGTGGAGGTTGATTGAAGGGTCTAGCGGTGGCGGTGAGAGAGAAAGAGAGAAGATGTTCAAAAGACACGAGAGGGAATTAAGTATGCAGCGGTCGGTCGAGGTCGTGGCCAGGCGTATCCAGCGGATTGGACACGATTCTGCCTGGGAGATGTAGGAGGAGGAGCAGTAAGAGGGGGGCTAGTAGCCACTTAAGTAAAGATTTGAGTTTTCATGGCGGCGGGAGGAGAGCTCACGTTTGGAGGGCCGGGGAGTGCCGCGCGCTATTTGATGGCAGCGGACGATCGCATCGTCGCTAGGAAGGATAGTGGGGATTTAGAGATGCTTCGTGCAGGGGTGATCGCCTCTCGCCCGGTGCTATGGGAAAGCCGTATGGAACACGGTGTGATAGACTCGGGCCTGTGCAGGCCTCAAGGAATCGCTTGAGATAGGCTAAGGCTGGAGGTTGTCGCGAGGACCCCAGCGCTGAGGGACGGCAAGAAGGCGAGGAAAGACAGGCGATGATGAAGGCCGGTACTGAAATGGGAGGGAATCTATTGCTTAGACCGTTTCTTACGGCAAGATCCCAGTCAGAAGACTGTCCGAGACTGACCCCAGTTGGACCCCAGCATACCCATTGCCCACCAGCGCCTACTTCCAACCCGCGAATATCCACGTGGCCCATTTTGGTTTTCAATGTTCATCACCTCCCGACTCCTCCCACTGCCCCTGCCGCGACCCCTGCAATGCGGTCGCTACAGCGGCGGTGATGGATGCACGGTGCCTCTCGATGTCCTCGCTTTGGCAGCCAACTCGCACCCTCCTCATTTCCGGGAACCCGACGGGCCGGAGCTCCGGAGCAGGCATTAATAATCCAGCGATTCCGATTTTGCTCCACTCTGCCGCTTGCTTGCCGCCGTTTCACCCTCGGTGGACGACGGCTTTTCTGCACTCCGCCACGAACAGCATTGCGAACTTCGCGACCTTCGGCTGCGTAGTCCAAATTCTAGCATTTCGAGAGGAGAATGGGGAGCGACTTCTGTCCGAAGCTCGTCAAACAGTTTTTCGAATGGTTCTGTTAGGTAATGTTAGCATGCTTTGACACACGCGACTCTTCGGCTTCCAGCACCAGCCACGTCCTGCTTATATTTTCCCTTCACGCCCATGTTCGACTACACCCTCTCATATTCCCGCCTTCTTCCCCCCTCCACCCCACACTTTCGCCCTCCATGACTGCACGACACGTTGAGGCCGATGAGGAGACCCCGCTCTTGCGCTCTCAGATCCGCAAGCCTCAGAAAACGCCCCTTCCTTGGGGCCAATTCACAATTCTCCTCATCCTCCAGCTCGCAGAGCCCCTCACGAGTCAGGTCATTTACCCCTTCGCCCCGGAGGTAAGTACTGTTTCTCTGTCACTTGCTAGGCGCACAATCGCTGACGTTTGGGAGCGTAGCTCGTCCGGAGCGTCGGAATAACTCATGGAGACGAAACCAAAGTCGGGTTCTACGTCGGTGTCATGGTACGTAACCTCATTCCATTCTCATCGGGGTCCGAGATCCTGCTGCCACGAGGCGGGCATACCGAATGCCTTTCCCTGTGACTGGAAGATCTCCGCGCCTTATGCGGGGAAACATTACTCTTCCCCCATTCGAGCCTTCTCAGGCTTCAAACACCGAGACCTGGTACAAGGATTACCTTTTCCATAAAACCCGATCTTTGGTTCCAGTACGTGCGCTGACGCTGCGTTTCAGCAATCCATATTCTTCGCGACACAAGCTGCCACGGTCCTGCACTGGAGTCGGATTTCCGACCACGTTGGCCGTAAACTCGTGATCATGTCCGGCTTGGTGGGTTTGTCATTGTCCATGTATTGCTTTGGGCTTTCCCGGACATTCTGGGGAGCAGTCATCAGGTTTGAACCTTTCTCGTCACTGCGACCCGGTGCGATATGCTAATGGGCTTTTGCTCATCGCTAGTCGAAGCCTTAATGGCGCGTTGAATGGCAACATCGGCGTCATGAAGAGCATGCTGGCCGAAATCACAGACTCTTCAAATATCGGGCAAGCTTACGCATTCATGCCGATTGCATGGTCGACCGGTTCGGCCCTTGGGTGCGTGCCTCTGTGACTGTCCATATATGCGCCCTAATCTGGCCCCCCTCAGTCCTCTAATCGGTGGTAGTCTCTCCCGTCCGGCGGAGCGCCATCCTGACATCTTTGGACGGTTCGAGTTCTTGAAAAAGTATCCTTATTTCCTCCCATGTTCTATCCCAGCAACCTTCTCTATCGTTGCCTGTTTCATCACTCTATTCTTCCTCAAGGAGGCAAGTGGATCCAATACATACATTTCCATGTACCTGACTTATGATCGCCGTGCCTGCTTTAGACTGTGCAAAATCCAGCGTCCCTCCGCAGGCTTCTGCGTCTATCTCGTAAGGAGACCGCCATCCAGTCGGATTCTGCGGCTATCGTTAGAGCGGCTGCCATCGAAGACAAGTTCCGACCGCTTCCTTTGAAGAAGCTCATTGTGCCCCGCGTGATCATCCCCGCCGCCAACTATGCGTTCCTCGCGATCGTCGATATCACTCTCCGAGCCATCCAGCCTGTCTTCTACTCGACCCCGATCGCGCTGGGCGGGCTCGGATTGGCCCCACAACAGATCGGGTGGATCCTTTCGGTGTACGGACTGGTCAACGGCCTGACGCAGATCTTCCTCTTCAGCCGTGTGAACGACCGCTTCGGTTCGAAGCGCGTGTACCTCGCAGGCATCGCGAGCGTCCTCCCGGTGTTCGCGATGTTCCCGTTTATCAACGAGCTCGCGCGGCTCGAGGGCGGCATGGTTCCGCTCGTCTGGGGCCTTGTGTTCGCCCAGGCGCTGCTCTCGATCATCATCAACTTCTCGTACGGTCCGTCCTGTGCTTCCTCTTCGTACCTTGCGCGTTTGCGTTTAATCTTATGTCGACATTGACGTTGGGCGGACGTTCTTTCCAGGCGCCGTGTTCATCTTTATCACCGCGTCCGCGCCGAACAAGGCCTCGCTCGGCGCAGTGAACGGCATCGCGCAGATGCTCGTCTCGCTCATGCGCACGGCCGGCCCAGCCACCGCCAACTCGCTGTTCTCGCTCTCCATCGACCAGGAACACCACTACGCGGGCGGGTACTTTGTGTACTACGTCCTGGCGGGCACAGTGTTCGTCGCATTCTGGGTGGGGACTCTCCTGCCCAACGACTCGAGCTACGACTTGGAGGATAGCAGCCCTTCGACATCTTCAAGTTCTTCGTCGTCGTCGACAATTTCGCAGAGACGGTGATCGGCACCCCGTATATACCCGGCATCTCCTTTTTTCGGTTTCGTTTTGCATCGATGGATTTGTGGGACCGATTTACGATTTTTCACGACACCTTTACGAGCGCTGAGTTTGACTCCCCCCCAATTAGAGACTGCCCATCTTCCCCGTTCCCCGACACCTCGGATTTCCGTTCCTCATCATACCCTTATCACCCCAGTCTAGGCACCCCGATCCCACCACATCGTTCCACGCATGCTTAGAAACAGACTATCACATCCTCTGGGACAAGCAGGCAAATAAACATGCAGAAAGACCTGCTGATTTCTTGCCATACGGATTAGATGGCTACGTCTATCAGCTTGCCCTTCGGTATTGCCTGTCTCACTCGCTATACATCCACGGTCATTTGAACAGTGCAATAGAAGCCGTTTCCAAGGGTGTACCGTAATCAAGTACCATCGTTACACCAAAGGCCTCGAAATCTAAGCCTCAAGCACGGCAAATTAGGTCGGCGTCCCACTCTGCCGACCCAACGCCCTCCGTGACGACAAACAAGTCCACCGGGTCGTACACGGCCTTGATCGCGCGCAGCGGGCCGTAATGTGCCCCGAAGAACGCCTGCTTTGGGTCCGGCTCGTACAGCGACGCCTCGTTGAAGTACGCGCCAGACACAGGCGCGATCGCACGCAGCATCGCGGTATTTGCCTTGAGCACTGAACGCGCCGCGTTGATCTCGTCTGCCGTCGCGCCGTCCGGCCAGCCGGTCCCGAGGACAACATGCGCAGCGGCGCGTCGCCAGGCGGGGTTGAGGCCGGCGTGCGAGGCGGGTACTTTCGAGACTGCACCTCCTGCGATAAGGCTGCAAATTACATGCATATATGAAGGTAAACGCGTTGTTATGGTCATTAGTACGCCAGACAAGGTAAAGGCCGGTGGACACGCACTAGTAGCTGAAACCACCATCGATGCCTAGCAAAGTCTGTGCGACGGCTTCGTGCTTCTCCTGGACGACGTCGGTGGGCAGGAGCCACGAGCCGATCTGGACGTTCGACCCCACTTGGCTCCCGTTCTTTAATGCAGCGTCGTACCACTAGTAGAAGCTCCCGAAGTGCGTTGTGAAAGCCACCCCGATCTCGAGAACATCCTCCGGATTGCCGGATGCGCTCGAGTTCGCGGCGACCGCGCGGACATAGTCGAGTAACGGGTTGACGGTTGTGTTGGCCTGCGCATCCGTGACGTTCGGGGCGACGCAGAACGCGGCGGGCGAGAGCCGGCCGTCGCCCGCGACGGGCGTGACGAACGAGTATCCGCCCCACCCAGCGGTCTCCAGCGCAGGTGTGACGCGGACAAGCTCGGAGAACGCGGCGGAGAGCGCGGCGTTGGGAAGCGTGCGGTTCGCGGTCGCGGTCAGGAAGAACGCGGCGATGGGCGTGGACGGACGCGTCTGGTACGTGGCGGAGGTGACGACGCCGAAGGTGCCGCCCCCGCCCCCGCGCAGGGCCCAGAAGAGGTTCATGTGCTGATAGGCGTTCGCGGTGAGGTGCGCGCCGGATGATGTGACGAGCGTGAATTCGAGGACGTTGTCGACGCCGAGGCCATACGACGGCGAGAGAGCACTGTGGCCGCCGCCGAGGAGCCAGCCGCCTGCAGCGCCGACGGACCCGCCGATGGACACGCCACCGACAAGAGTGCGATTGACGGCGGACGCGGCGGCGTAGGCTTCGTGCCACTGGACGCCAGACCCCAGGGTGATCGCTATGTAGTGGCCGCTTTCAGTTGCAAAGAAATCATGTAGGCGAAATTTCATACTATGATCATACGTCTTCCCCGGTGGAGCCCCAGCGGGGCTGAAGGAAGGTTGAACGGTGATATTCTTCAAGTTGTGTGTCCAAACCAGGAACGATCCGCGACCATCACTACGACCGAGGAAATCGTGTCTGGTGCCAGGATGAGCATTCGTTGTATGCTGAAGATCGGAATTCTCACCCAGTGTTCTTCACGACCAACCGCAAGTTGTGCTTTGCAGCGAACTTAACGGCCTCCTGGACATCCCGGACTGTGCGCGCGTCGATGCCAATGACAGAGACGCTTCCCTGCCTACAAGGTGCCCCGATGGTTGTATTGAGGTAGCAGGCATCAATGGTGCCGTTAGGAAAGATGTACGTCTCGTAGTTGGTGTTCTGCATCGCCCCGCTCTGGTTCGACCGCCAGTTCCCGTCGCCCCAACCCTGGATCACTGCGGCACATTCCGAAGAGTTAGATGAAGCATAGCACGGGCTTGCTGGGGGTACGGGGCGGATGAGAGGCTGAGAGACTCGGGACGCGAGCTGGTCAAACTCCCGCTGGGAAGGCCAACACGGATCCCCGTAAAGACAGCGACAGTGCGATGCAGCAGCCCCAAGTGACCACTTCAGGCTCCAGAGGGACAGAAGAGAGAAGGTGACGAACCGCATATTTCCGTGTACTGGTGATCCGTAAGACGTCGTGGCCGTTCTTATATTCTGCAATTGATCAGTCTCGGCGAGCGTTGAATGCCGTGCTTCTAAAGCCCAATGACATTTAGTTTGGCAGGGCCAGAGTACTCCGCAGCCACTGAAGTACTGTGCACCTTGGATCTACAATATGCATCGCGTGTAGAAGACAGCGGCTGAGAGGAAGCGCAGCATGAGATGCATCGCGTGGCACCCAACATCGAGTCACTGATCCATGCCGCTCGGCAACCGCACTACCGGCTCCGCTGCCATATTCCGATACAACATTGAGTAGCTGCGCGTAGATGTAGGAGTCCAGAGGAACAGGTTCAAGACGTTTTGCCGTTGACACTGGGCGGTACATGTTCAATTGCTGCTGCGGGGCTTGGGACAGGCTTGGGACAATGCTGGGCGATGCTGAAATATGATCAAGAAACCTAGCTTGAGTAACTGTGCAAATCCTGACGGGGGAGACCGCCGCAGGTATCGTACACAGCACATACCGCTACACTAAACATGGCCGTTTTCTCTATACCCGGCACTTCAACTCCTTATCCCATCCGTCCGCCCCGACACCCTCGATCACAATGAACAGGTCGTTGGGATCGTAGAGTCGCTTGATTGACAACAGCCTCGCGTAATTGTCACCGAAGAACGTGCGTTGAGGTTCGGGCTCGAAAAGTGAAGCCTAGAAACACGACCTGTTGGTTCCCTACAAGGCAGAAGACCACACGCACGGACGACGCACCTCATTGAAGTAAGCACCGGATCCGGGTGCAAGAGCTCGAACGGTTGATAAACCGCGCTCTAGCTCACCGCGCAACCACTCAATATGGGCTGACGATGAGCCATCTTCCCATGTAATCCCGGAGATGACGTGGGCACCCGCCCTGCGCCAAGCGGGGTTGAGGCCCGTGGATGACGGGTCCACTTTCGACACCGCCCCGCCAGCAACCAACCTAATGGCCCCGTGGTTAGCGAGCTTCGCTGTAGCACCGCGACTGACAATGACGTACTCGTAGCTTAGACCGGGGCTGGCAATTAGAGTATCAGCAACCTGACTGTAGTTCTTCTCAAGAGTAGTCCGAGGCATCAGCCATGAACCGAGCTCCAGATTATAGCCAACCTGGCCAGTACCGTTGCCAGTCAGCATGGACCGATACAAATCCCAGAACGAGGGGTACTGCCTAATGGCGAGCACTTCGATAACGAGTCGATGGTCCAGGTTGCTAGTTGCATTGGGCTGGGTCGCGAGTGATTGAACGAAGCTGAAGTAAGGCTGAATGGTACGGTTTGCGAAGTCCAAGGAGACGTTCGGAACAAGCATGCCGAGAGAGAATGTCGTCGTGTTTGCTGACGGCGTGAACTGCGCATAACCTCCCCACCCTTGGTCGGTCATGTTGGTCGAGATACGAACGAGTTCTTTGAACGCAGCCTTCATGGGGATGTTCGGCTCTGGGGTGGGTACAACAGCCACAAGGAACGCTATCACCGTTGGGACGACAGGATATGTGCGGTATGTTACGGACGTGACGACGCCGAATGTCCCGCCGCCTCCCCCACGCAGGGCCCAAAATAGGTCTGCGTGTTGGTATGTGTTCGCCGTGATGTGTTCGCCGTCCGCCGTAACCAACGAAATTTCGAGGACATTGTCCACACCTAGTCAAAAGCAAGTGTTAGTAACATAGCGGCTGCAGCGGCAGATGCCTACACGCACCAAGGCCATAAGACGGAGAAAGGGCACTGTGGCCACCACCGAGGATCCAGCCTCCAGCGGCGCCAACGGAACCGCCGGGGGAGATACCACCGACTATCATCCTTCCAGCATTGTCCGCGGTTGTATACGCTTCCTGCCATTGTACTCCCGCTTCGACCGTCAGAACTAGACAACAAGGCCCTTCAGATAAAACCTCGACCAAGACAACCAGAAAGCGTACCATGTCCATAGGTCACACCTGGCGGCGCGCCAGTCGGGCTCCACGTGTCGTGAACAGAGCGGTCCTTCATGTGATGGGTCCATATCATGAAGGCACCACGCCCGCTGCTTCGACCCAGGAAGTCGTGCCTAAACAGAATGTATAGAATTAGTATGTGTCACCTATACGTTGGTCTCAGCATGAAAATACGTGCCCAGTATTCTTGACGACCACTCTCAAGTGGTGCCTACTGGCGAACTGGACAGCATGTTGGATATCGCTGACCGTCCTTGCCGCGACCCCAACGACGGGAACATTGCCCTGCTCACAGGGCAGGCCGAGCGACGTCTCCCTGTAACAAGCTTCGATACTACCATCGGAGTGCGTGGTAGTCTCGAAGTTCTGTATCTGAGCTTCTCCAGGTCGCGTAGATCGCCATGTAGCATTGGTCCAGTTTGCCAGGGTTGTCGCGCAAAGGGTAGAGTGGAGCGACACATAGCACGGGTGTGCGAGCGGGCGTGGATAGATCAGCGGATGCGAAATCCGAGCTGCTAGTTGGGCGAATGCAGCATCGCTAGGCCAGCAAGGATCTCCGTACAAGCAACGACAAGCTGGGGTCTCTGGCTCAGCGCAGCGCCCCAGTGCGACGAAGACGAGGGAGAGCACAGCAGCTAAGACGAATGTGCGCGCCTGGAACATAGCAGATCAGGGGGGAACACACGGTTAGCCAGGCTGCATTGAGGCTTTTAAGCTGCACGTACCAGGCACTGTTCTGTGGATTCGACCGCATTGAGAAATGGTGGCAGACGCGCAGGTGTTTCGACGCAGTCGGAATGACAGCAAGTGTCAGCTGCGCCCGCAGAGCCCATTCAAAATCAGACATTAGGAAGGCATGAAAGAGCGCAGAAACGACATTTGTAGACAAGCGTGGCGGATTCTACGCCTCCGGTTAAAAACGCGGCCATGCAAACGGTACTGCGCAGCTGGAGGGTAGTGGGATAGTGCAGCCAATATCTGTCAAAATGTGAGCTATTCAGAGGCTGCGTGCTGAGCTCTGAAGATGAGTGCGTACCTCAATTACATCTCCTAAGGGAAGTGTGGGGGAAACGTGTGGAACTGAATGCATATGGGCATACCAGCGCGGACGGTGGTCGTAGTGGTACGAAAGAAAGCCTGCGCTCCGGCGCTTCAAGGTAGAGCGATAGCCAAGCCAAGCGAGGAGCAGGGAAGCTGCTGATGCCAGTACTTACCTGTAGTCCGAGCATCGTTAGCCAAGTTGTAGCGACTGGAACAGACGAGGTGTGCCGTGCCTGGGGTCCTTTTGTTCAAGTCCGGTGTGTAGAGAATTGTGATGACGTTCCGAACCCCACGGTCACGATAACGGAGATATTTATGTATTTGGTGCAGGCAGTAGAAAATGGTGCAGTGAGGCGAATCTTTCTGACGCATTCTCTCTAATCTAAGCAGGCCTCGTTAGATACGGGTTGTGTCTGGGAGCTCCAAGAAGGCTTGGTCGGAGGTCCAGCTTTTGTCGAACCAGATTGCACGTGATCGCCCTAGTCTGGCGCCTCAGACCGCTCGGCCGTCTCACCATGATGTCCGAATCGTGTGATGTCTAACGATATTGCGAAGGTCTAGGTTTTTTTTTTTAAACTTGAAACTGTGGTGGAAGAGGCATAAAGGGCCTCAACTTCAAGGCCGTCAGCCGCACTTCGGGCTTTCTAACCTTATTCTAACCAGTTTCTCAACATTAGACGCCACATAAGGGACGTTGTGGTGAGATGGCCGAGCGGTCTAAGGCGCCAGACTGGGGCGATCACGTGCAATCTGAAGGTTATTTCTTCCACATTCTTCTCCACTAGTATGTCGCTGGGGCTTCCAACGCGTATTGCAGAGTACTTTTGCCTTTAGATGTCGATGTTTCAAAATTTCAAGTCCATTAGGGATGAAGGGCTCAGTGGCCTATCGATCGAGCGACGAATGAGGCAAGCGCTGCCAATCCGATCCCGATCCCGCATCTGTGACCAGTAAGTATGCTCTTGCGGACCTCCCAGATTCCTGCTTTCCTCTCCTCATCGACGCCAGCCACTGTGTTGCGACCAGTGCTAGTGATCTGCACTGCCGTGAGACCTCTTCTAGTACGCCCGCGCGATCCACAACACGCGTACACTCGCACTTTGCAGACCATCATCTCCTCGACCTCAACACCGAAGAACTTACAGACGGAAACCTCGCCGATCTATACCAACATGTATCCCCCGATCGAGCCCTTTGAGACCGGAAAGCTCAAGGTTTCTGAGACGCATACCCTCTAGTAGGTTCTCGGTTGTCCTCTTCGGGTGGACGCACTGAATGACATCATGCTGCGCAGCTATGAGCTGAGCGGCAACAAAGAAGGAAACCCAGGTGTGTTCCGCTGCGGCCCACGGCCTCGTTTGTGCACGTCGTTGACGATACCGCAGTGGCGTTCGTGCACGGCGGACCGGGCGGTGGCACCGACGCCAAGGATCGCTCGTTCTTCGACCCTACAAAGTACAAGGTACGCCCCCATCGCGTATTCGTCTATGTATCAACACTGAGCATCCGCGCTGGACCCTGTAGATCATCCTCTTTGATCAGAGGGGCGCAGGGAAATCTACTCCGTACGTGCCCGCTCGAATCCACATGTATCCGCCCTCTTGAGCCGCGATCGCGTGCAGGACTGCGTCACTTGAGGATAATACAACATGGGACCTCGTCAAGGACATCGAGAAGCTTCGTGAGCATCTCGGGATCGACAAGTGGCACGTCTTCGGCGGCTCCTGGGTGAGCCTCCAAATATCGCCCATTGGGGGAACGGTCTGAGATTGAAGCTTGCGCATTGGGATGTGAAAGGGCTCCACACTCTCGCTCGCCTATGCTGAGGTGCGTGTGTCGCGCTCATTATCGCTTCAGTGGACTGAGTGGCATGTGCACATAGTCTCATCCCGACCGAGTGAAGTCCATGGTGCTTCGGTATGCCCATGTTGCATATGCGAGTTGACGTCTCATTGAAACCTTGTGCCGGGCTTTCAGAGGTATCTTTACTCTGCGCAAGAGGTGAGCTTATTTGCTCGCGGAATGTCGTCGTCGCTCACAATTCTTTTTCAGCGAACTGCACTTCTTCTACCAGAACGGCGCCTCTCATCTCTTCCCTGAAGCATGGTAAGGACGTTCGCATAAGAGCTCTGCCATAAAGTCGCTCGAGCTAAATTGACTATATGTCAACATCATTACTCTTAGGGAGGAGTTCGTTGCACCCATCCCCGAGGCAGAGCGTCATGACCTCATGCTTGCATACCACGCGCAGCTCAATTCGACTGATGACGAGACCCGGCTACGTGCAGCGCGTGCGTGGACCAAGTGGGAGATGTCGACGTCGAAGCTCTACGTCGACCCTGTGCACGTCGCAGAAGCGGAAAAGAATGACTTTGCGAAGCGAGTCATAATGCTAATGCTATTTGCTCGTGATGACCTGTTTTAACGTCCACGTCGTACCCGCAGTGCGTTCGCGAGGATAGAGAACCATTACTTCGTCAACGACGTGAGTAGACCATGTTTGCCTTTCGTAGCATTGATCGCCTCACATGTGCTGCGCATATAGGGGTTCATGAGGGACGGCCAGCTCCTCGACAAGCAGGAAATTGATAAGATGTGGGTCTCCATTAAGCCAGCACAAGCTTTCCACGCTGTATCCGTGCTGACACCCTTCCCAGTCGCCACATTCCATGCGTCGTTGTACAAGGCCGCTATGATGTCGTGTGTCCGGCGACCACTGCGTTCGCCCTGAAGAAGGTCTGGCCTGAGCTTACGCTGCACATCGTCCCCGATGCAGGCCACTCGTCGCGCGAACCAGGCACCTCCAAGCTCCTCGTCAAGGTCAGTGAACCGTGTCGATATCTATTATTAAGGTTCTTCCGATGCTGATGATCGTTTGAAACGGCAGGCGACCGACGAATTTGCGAACCTCTAGACCCCTAACATCGCACAGGAGATCGCATATCTAGGGCCCAACTCCGACCAATCGGGAGGCGTTGCGATGTATGATAGTATGTTGTTGAATACCAGTGCTATGAAATTGGTCGAACTCTATACGGGTTAAAGAACTAAGGCGCATTTGTCAAGACACGGGGGTTGCGCCGGAGTTGTGTGTAGCAGTATATAAGACCCTGAACGGGATATAGGGAGGTTTTTGCCACTGCTCATCCCCACCCCACGACGAGTTTCGCCTCAGGGACAGAGTCCGAGCCCTTCCTCCCGCGAGTAGAGAAGAGTCCAAGACGTTGCGAAGCGGAAGATAGCCCGAATTGGAAGGGAACTCCCGATCTCCCGCATTGTGACGTACATGGCATGGACAGGCGGCGGACACGATGGACGCGGCGGTGAACCTTCGCCTTCGAGCTCTTTGCTTCCTCTCCCCATTTGTACGCTCTCTGCGCACCCCAGGACGGACGACCAGAACCGCCCCAGGCGTCGCCGAGAGCCCCGGCCGACCGCAAATAGCGCGTTTGATCATGCGAACATTGCGAAGGCAGAAGCCGCGCCGTTACGAGGACCGAAGATCAGGGATGGCCAGGCAGAGCGCACGTGAAGCGGGGGGCCGGATTCTGTGACGTTGATTATGGTGGTGGTTGTGCAATTGGAAGGCGAGTCGTACGATGCACCTATGCTTTCCCATTCAAAAGCGCAGGCTCAAGGTTGCCCAGATGCATCTCGAGGGGGATGTGGGCTGTAGGCATGCCGGGGCGCCACTAGGCCTTCGAAGGACGCATCCAGCACATCGAGGACGCCTTGCGGAGCCGAAGGCATGGTCCGAGGATGTTTGGCATTCCAGCCAAGGTTGGCAAGCGCGAAGCCAGCGATCGCGCGACGATGTGACGATCGACACGGACGGTGCGTGTATGCTCTGCAGCGTCGGAGGGAGGAAGGGAGCGCGGGTCGGGATGAGGTCGGAGAGGCCGGAGCCGTGGATGGAGACGTTGATTGGATCAGAGGGCCATGTGAGGGGAAGAGTGGGCTGTCAAAATTCGGTGAGTGGGACGACTTTGAGGCGCGCGCTTGGAATATAAGCTCGGGGTCGGGGTCCGCGGTTGGGCCGTGCTCGTCGCCTCCGACGCTACTCATCGGTTTGCTGCCTTCAGTTAGACGTTTTCGGTCCAGTCTAGCAGCAGCCGCTCCTCCCCCCACAATGGATATCGTCCTGCACTTCGCCGATGAATACGCCCTCGATAGGGCATGGGCCGCGCTTCTTCCTGTCTCCGCTTTCACAACTGCAACCTCCAATGCGGCCGGCCTATATAACGCCTCTTCTCACGTCTCCCTCCCAGCTTCACAGCCCTCAGCCTGGTCCCAGCTCATCTCTTACATCCCCCATCCGCCCTTGCCCAATGAGCTTCTCACATCCCCGCTCGTCGACAAGTCCGTTCTCGCGTCTGCGTGGCCCCGCGACTACCTCCCACGCCAGCTCATCTCCCTCACGGTCCTCACGCTGATCGGCATCCACCTCCTCTACTTCATCTTCGCCAGCCTGTCCTACAGGTTTATTTTTAATCATGAGATGATGAAGCACCCCCGCTTCCTCAAGGACCAAGTTAAGCTCGAGATACGGAGCAGTCTCAGCGCGTTCCCGGGCATGACCGCTCTTACGGTGCCATGGTTCCTGGCCGAGTGTCGGGGGCACTCGATGTTGTACGACGACGTTTCGGAGTACGGCTGGATTTACTTCTTCGTTTCGATCTTTTTGTGAGTATTCGCGAAGCCTGCCTTTTTAGCAACCTGCTGAACTCTGTCCTAGCTTCCTCGTCTTCACAGACTTTTGCATCTACTGGATTCACCGCTGGGAGCACCACCCCATCTGCTACAAGTGGCTTCACAAGCCCCACCACAAGTGGCTGAGTGAGTTGTTTACGCGCTCTCTGTTGCATTTGGTAGTGCTTGCGCCGTGCTAATGCCATTTCTCTAGTCCCTACCCCCTATGCCTCGCACGCTTTCCACCCGCTCGATGGCTACCTCCAGTCTGTGCCCTACCACTTCTTCATCTTCATCTTCCCCCTCCACCGCCGCCTCTACCTCGGCCTGTTCTTCTTCGTCAACCTCTGGTCCATCCTCATCCACGACTCAGACATGATCACCGGCCATCCGCTCGAGACGGTCATCAACGGGCCCGCGCACCACACCCTGCACCACCTCTACTTCACGGTGAACTACGGACAGGTGCGTTCGAATTTTCCGCATTTGGGTGATCGAAGTCGTACGACCAGCTGAGCTGATGACGTCATTTTGACGCCTGCAGTACTTCACGTGGGCGGACCGCATGGGCAACTCGTACCGGCAGCCGCTCTCCGAACTCGACCCCCTGCTCGAGGTCCAGGCCGCGGAGGCAAAGAAGCAAAAGGTTGCACTCGGCAAAGAGCAATGAGTTGCAGACACGCACTGTTGTGTTGTGTGTATGAGCATACTCAGTTAGAGCTCTCCCTGCCCTTGCGCTGTGTGCGTGCCATCGCATAGTGTCCACTCGCATGACCCCCCATCTCTTCTCATCTCTTGAAGATGCTGTTTATTTTGTTTTGTTCACGATACAGTAACGACAACTACCGCCGCTCGTCATCTGAAGGAACAAATGTACATTACTACTACATACATGCGGAGACGCGGCCACTTCCTGCTGGGAGCAGTGCACGAGGCGCGTTCTATCGTAGGGGGACGAAGGATCTAATTGGTTGCTAGTCTCAACAGAGTCGTGTAGCCCATCTAATGCATTGTTGTTTTTCGCATCACCAGCTGTCGTTCGTCATGCGCGAGAAGTCAGACCAGTGGTACCATCGGTGCTGTGGGCAAACCGGAACGACGACCAAATCTCAAGCTCGTGGGGGTCTCACCGAATAGACAACAATCAACACAGCATGTTGCAATCGCAAGACTTATAGAAGTACTACTTAGTAAGATGACAAAGGCGGAGCTCAACACGAAGACAACGACGGTACAATGGAGGATGGTGGTAGTACCCGAGATCCAGCTCTCCTTCCCCTTCCAACGCGGCAAGCGACGCCTTTTCGCGACTTCCCTTCTCCGCCCTCATCTCCGCTCTCTTCCGCGCGATACCAATGTGCATATGTACATCTACCAATCGCATTGTCGGCCATCCGACTCGTCCCCCAATCCTCCTTCTCATCGGCTGGTTGTTCGAAGAAGGCAGCATGCAGGCCAACAGGGAGGCGCATCGATCCGAAGACGCGACCCGGTGACGGTACCGAGGCGCACGAGAACGCACCCCTCACCGCTTCTGTGGCTTCCGCTTGACCTCGTCGTCCTTGCACGCGTGGAGCATGAGTTTGTTGGGGTGCCCCGGTGTCATGCCCGAGTGGCCCTTGGACCAGTCGTACGACACGGCGTACGCGAAGATCGTGCCCGAGCGGTTGAACGTCGTGCACGCCACGGGGCCGGGGGCGGGCTCGAAGGCTGTCGGGAATCAGGGAAGGAGCAAAAGTATTAGTTCGACCGCCAGAGTCCGGTCCGGGGAGGGAAGGGGATTACGCACACTTGAGACGCGTGCGCGCGTCCTTGTCCCAGAAGTTGATGGTGCCGTCGGAGCCTTTACGTCCACGCCAAGGCAAAGAGGTCCCGTGAGCACTTCGCGACGATAGCGGAGACATGGTCCGAAACTTACCGCAAGTGGAGAAGGTTCCATGTACAGGGTGGAAGGAAATGTCGTTGACGGCGTAAACCAGTGATTGGTCCTTCGCAGAGGGAGTCTGGTCGCGGCGGTGACACTTGAAGGAGAAGTTGTTCGAAGCATCCTTTTCCTCGACGTATCTGCACAGCAAGTAAGTTCGAGGGAACACCCCACAGGCGGCGAAGGTTGAGAAGTGAAACATCGGACGCACTGGATGGCGACGCGTCCCTCTATGCTACCGACAGCAAAACCGTTTCCGCTGGGGAAGCAGGAAACGACACGGGTCTGCCATTTGAGTGGCGATGCGAGGGTCTAGAACCATATCGAAGGATGAGACGAGTAAAAGGGTCTCGATCCGGAAGTACGACTGACCTTGAAGGGTGTAGTAGGGTTCTGAAGGTTGAATACCTGGATGTGGCGCTCAGCCGTGCCCACGACCATCAAGGGATACACAACATCCATGGTATAACAACGCTCAGGGAGCTGTACAGTAGACACAGGGTTCGGTGTGCGCAAGTCCCAATACTATGAGTAGGGGAGTTAGTACGCCTTTGCGGTACACGAGGAACGGATAGCCGCCGCACTCACCTTGATCGTCTTGTCCCAGCTACCAGTGGCGAGCACGCCACCCTGCGGTGACTCTATCCACCTCACGACACGGATGGGCGCGTCGTGCTGGGCCACCTGGGACGACTGCCCAGTGGTTACATCGAACATTCGCCCAGCATTGTCTGCGCCACCAGAGAGGATCTTCGAGCCATCCTAAGAAAGCGCCGCCACCGTTCACTCATTACTTGCACAAATGGGGTGATACAGCGCTTCAACGCACCTTGTTCCAACATACGCTCAGCACGGGCCCTTGGTGGCCATACATCGCCTTGCCTTGCGTCTGGCCGTTCGCACCGACTTCGTAGATCCGCACCTATTGATCGTCGTGGTTCGCCGCCAGAGATCACGCGTCATCGGAGACGTAGCACGTACATTGTTATCCCAGGAGCCGACAGCGAGATAGTCGGCGGTTGGGGAGAAGGCGACGGCGGAAATGGAGTCGCTCGGAGGGTCCGCAACTTCGATGTCTTTCTCCACTGCTGTGTTCGACCCGAGCGTATTCGATCCGAGCGTAGTCGACGTCGAAGAGCCAAAGAAAGACATTCTTCAGCTCGTCCTAAAGTTCGTGACTGATAGGGAGGAATGGGGAGGAGGATGAGGTGAGAGTGGGACAAGGTGCGCCGGGACCGACAAGCGGACGAGTCGTTCAATTCCATGACGCGTGACCTCCATGCCACAATTGGAAATCACACTGTCACGCTCTCGCCCGCGGGCGCTTGCACGACACCAACGGCAGAATTTCCTTCCACCAAGTCCCCATCGTCCCAAACCTCGTCATAAGCGAAACGTAGCAACATTTCTGGATGAATATACCTAGTTAAATGGGCCAAAAACTACGACCAACCTGGGATTCGAACCCAGAGTCTTCAGCTCGTTCCGAACCGGAAACTGACGCCTTAACCATTAGGCCAGTCGGCCGTTGTACTAGTTGAATCACTATGACATTAGGCTTGACTGAGACAACCTCGAGCGGACGCAGCAGGAAATAAACCGTCATGTCAACAGACTCACCGATGCTTTCTGCACGAGGAAGGGGGGACGGTTGAGTGTCTTTCGCTAAGGCGATTGCGGCTCACTGGAACCTAACCGGCATAACTTCAAGGGCTCCAAAGGGGGAAGAAGCAGTGGTGAGTACGGTAGGGCTTTCGCCAGCCGGGGGGGCACGTACGTGAGCATCGTGTTCTAGGTAACGACAGCTTCAGTCCGTCCCAAGTCGCCCCAAATCGGCTGTGTAACAATCAGGCTTTCGGACAACCTGCGAACCCAAACCCTCCGATCTGTCGCATGCACGCAACGCGGTGTTTAAGGAAACCATCGAGCCCGAAACCGGGCCACCTACTGTTGTATAGAAGTGAACTTGAGACCGCGCAGGCGGCGTGTTCTAAGGTCACAGGTCGTACGTCTGGAGGCGGGGTACTCGAAGCCCCTGTAAAGCCGTTCACGAGAGTCTAACGAGCATACAGAGCTCGCGAAGGACGCCTTGCCGAGCGCAACCACCGAAGAGAACCATACCTCAGGTGATACGCATGGCCAGGTGCCGAGGCCTACAGGCAGCTGCGCGATGTTGGCCACGCTATCGCACATCCGCTGGCGCCGTGCAGGAAGTGACTGGTCCAGGCGACCTATGCATCGACCGACTGGCCTAATGGTTAAGGCGTCAGTTTCCGGTTCGGAATGAAGACCTTTGGGGACAATACCGTGGCGTGTTTGCTTGTCACTGTAGGCGCATTGGAGGACCGCGACGGGGTTGCGTGACCGTGCATGGTTGCGCGTGTAGCGAGTCTACCAAAAGAAAGTAACCTCATGAGTTCAGCTTCGGCTGCAGAGGTCAGCGGCATCCGCGAATTGAACGTGTTGCGGCGTTATGCATCGATCGGAGAGTAGCAAGAAGACAGTACAGGGAGCTCTTGATCGCGCCGCATGTCACTCTCGGGCTGCATGGCACTCCTATGAACAGTAAGAATGAGCGGGATCACGGCGTGAGAGCAAACTCGGAACATACGCATGGTCACGAGAGGATCCCTGCCCCAAAATACGACGATCAGTCGATATATGGCGGGGGAAGCATACGTCCTGAGTATGAACAGGAATCAATTATCTTCGTCGAAACCTGCAGCTGCGCAGCTCCAAAACTATGTGTTCAGTATGGAAAAAATTGGAAAAATCACGGCCTTTACGGGGTAGTCTACCAGCACACTTGCGCAGAATGAACCTTCGAGGGGCATGGGACCGATTCTGTTGCAGATCTACAAGGAACCGAAGCTGATGACGTCCATTGGGAGCGGTTCCCCTAAGTTGTCCGATTGCAGGTCCAAGAAATTGGGTGCCATTACGTTTGGAGATGGCTGGGGTGTTGGAAGGATCGATTCTTGGGGCTGAAGACTCTGCAAGCCGTTCAGGATTGCTGTTCCATCCCTTGAAGGAGCAGTTGTATGTCGCTGAGTGGAAATGAGGACAGCACATGATTGCATCGTGCAGAAGAGAAGCGATATATAATGACGGCATAGACGGATAGGAATCCGAAGAGGGCTCAGTGTGTGTCCGCGGTAATAGAAGGGGTAATAGAAGTGGGAGTAAGAAGGTGTAAGTGTGAGATGGAGGAGGGTAAGCGGGGGCGTTATAAGGGCGATAAACCTGCAGTGGAAGGCGCTGCCGACCCGACCGGCGCGCCACCGCGTCAAGTGCCCTGCTCGAAAGCGAACTGGGCCCAACCCCTCTAGGCCTCTCTCTCTCGACCACGACGTCCAGCCTCCCCCGCTGCCTCGCGCATCCTCCCTCCGCCCCTCCGCCGTCGCCCACCCCTTGTGCGATGACGGCGTTCCTCCCGCTGGATGCGGCTGCGCCCTTTCCGCCCACGCCAGCGTTTCTTGTCCCCTCGCCCGACCCAACAGGCCATGTCAAGCGGGTCGTCAAGGCCGTCCTCAAGGCACGCCGCATCGCTGTCGTGTGCGGTGAGTGCCTAATGCCCTCTTCTTACCGCGGACGCATCCTGACAGACCCGCGCAATCTTTGCTATGGTTTTCTGGATAGGTGCGGGCATCTCCGTGCAAGCAGGGATCCCTGATTTTAGATCTTCGGAGGGTCTCTTTCAGTCCTTGAAGAAGGACCACCCGACGCTAAGCTCAGGCAAAGACCTGTTTGACGCATCGGTTTTCAGCGTGAGTAGTACTTTACTGCGATATCGGGGTTTGGTAGAACGTGGGGTGGGGTGAGGGGCTGTCGTCAGGGTGCCCCCAGAGCATACGCCGCAACGACGTCGCGAGGTCTGCCGCATGGCACAGGGTCTTATGCGGACAACATGGCCATCGAAGGCTCAGCTGAAGAAACACGCTGCTCGTTGCGAGCGTAATTTCCGAAGAAGATTTCGGCATGTGCGCTAGGGGGTGTGTTCCGTGGCGATACCAATGCCGTGGTTGCTCGACCAGCCGTCACGAACATATCGCGATCTCTTCTTTCGCTCGCGGGTGACCCTTCATTTCGGAGCAAAGAGTTCAATACGTCGAGCTGGCCCAGTCGCGGCGCAAACGGGCACAGGGGTGTTGTGTATGCCCGGCGGGTTACTGAAGTATCATGAGTCTCCTCTCTGTCATTCCACAATCATCGATAAATGTATAGTATCTTTTCTCGCCTTCACTTTGCGCTTTGCCAGTCCATTGCCGAGTATTGGTCGCTCACACAACGCACAGTCCGAGGACACGACGTCGCTCTTTTGTCAAATGATTGCACAACTGTCGCAATTGTCAGAGGCGGCCCAACCTACGGCATTCCATCGATTCCTCCGAGTCCTCGACGACCGCCGCCGTCTTCTTCGGGTCTACACCCAAAATATCGATGCCCTCGAGGAGAAGTCAGGTCTGACCTTCGGGGTCCCTGAGCTCGATGTAAAGCGGACTAAACCTCGTAGCAAAGGGAAAGTTCCTGTTCCTGATGCGACTCAGGTGGAGGCACCTCTTGTCGATCCGGTCCAATCCGACGAGCCTTCGACAAGTCGGTTTCCATCACCGCCCGCTGAGACTCCCAAGTGCATTCCACTTCACGGCACCCTGCAGTCGATGCATTGTGTGACGTGCACGCATTCTTATCCTCTACGTGATTATATCGACTCTCTGGTGTCCGGGACGCCGCCTCCCTGTCCGCAGTGCACCGCTCTCGAGGAGACGCGACAGCTCATCGGCAAGCGTTCCCGTGGTGTCGGGAAGCTGCGTCCGAGCGTCGTGCTCTACAATGAAGACCACAAGGACGGAGAAGAGGTAGGCAACGTCGTCCGGAAGGACCTGATGGGAAGCTCGAAGGGCAAGGGCCGCGCTGGAGCGGACCTGCTCCTTGTCGTGGGGACAAGCCTCCGCGTACCTGGCACGAAGCGCATCGTGCGGGAGTTTTCGAAGGCCGTGCGATCCCGCCACGCTGCCATGAACGCTCCCTCAGAGGAGTCGACAGTATCTGCCCACGGTCTCGTGACGCCTTCGCCTTCTCCGCGTCGCTCCCCGGCGGAGGACGAGGAGCCCCCTGTGCGGACGATTTATCTCAACTTAGACTTTCCTGTGCCGACGAGGGAGTGGGAGGGGGTCTTTGATATCTGGATACGAGGAGACGCTCAGGCGTTTGCCAGAATGGTGCATGAGGAGCTGGAGAAGGAGGAGCAGGCGAAGGAGGCGGCGAGGGAACGTAAGCGGAGAAGGGAGGAAGCAGCCGCGGAGAACGCAAAGTTGGCGGAGGAACGTGAGCGGGAAGGGGAGGCGGGGAGAGTCCAGCCTGACATAACTTCGCCACAGAAGAAGGGGAAGAAGAGGAAGGAGCAGACGCATTCGGAGAACGACGCGGATGGGGACGTACGACTTAGACCAGCGAAGAAGCGGAAAGCGGGCAATCCACCGCTGTCCCCGGTCTCTCCGCCTTCGAAACCTGAGGAGAGGAGAGAGAAGGGAAAGAAATCAACCTCGTCGAACGTGCGGAAGCCGGAGACGGCATTTCCTACTCCCCCTTCATCTAAAGACGACCCCTCGAAGCGGCGACTCACGATCAAGCTTCCTCCTCGTGCTGCAAAACCAGAAGTAGTCATAACTACGCGTCCGAAGGTCAACAGTCCAGTCCATGAGCGGGGCCCATTCTCATCCCCACTGTCATCTTCTCCAGTTTCGACGTGCGATACCCCGTCGAAGCCCTCGCAGACGAGTAGTTTGATGACCTCTCGCTACTCGACTCCGCCTCCGTCGCGCAATGCTGATCCTGGTTCGTTCTACGACATGTCCCCGCTCAGCAGTAGCCTCTCACAGATCGAGGCTCCCCCACCTGCATCCTCTGCCGCGTTGCCCTCCCCGCCGACGCCCCGGAGACCCAACGGCACCTTTAGTAGGCTGACGGGCTGCTTTTCCTCCTCTCCACTATCCTCCATTCCTCCTACACCACCGCTTGCTCCTTCGCAAGAGCCCTCGCCCCCGCCGTCCCCCTTGCCGTCTCCACACAAGAAACGGAAGTTGTCGAAAGCCCCTTACAGCCCCTCGGGCCATTTTATGGGTCATCGCCCAGGGATAAAGGCGAACTACAGACTCGACAAGTGGTACCGCGCGAACGAGGATAAGCCCATCGAAGGCCTCAGCGATAACGAGACAGATTCGCCGCTGTCAGAGAATCGTTATCCAGAGTCATTCGAGAGATCGACTCGTGGACTCTCCGCGTAAATGCCGAACGCTTGCGTCCCCCCTCACTTCCCCCTCCATCGACCCTTGCAACCATCCGTACATATTCACCCCACACGCACCTACACGCAGTCACACATTACTAGCCTCGCACCCATTCACTGACAGGACCGTGATTGGACTTGTCGAGCGTCGCACTAACCGGTGTTACTTATGTTTATTTCGTATCAGCTTCGACCATCGCCCACCCACCCATCCATCCATCGTCCCGCCTCCATCATCGTCCACGGTGTGTATCGCACATACGTATTTGTACAATCGTGTATTACCTGTCGGACTCTTTACTTGTACGCCATCGTCTCCGCTAATCTATTTAATCCGAGCTTCCACCAGATTTGCCTCCGTCCCAATGGGCCGCACGCCCCCTGATGAAGCTTTTTGCGTGGTCATCTAGCGGGGGACACCATATGTGCCATGTCTTCAGGAAACGGAAACACAATTCCATAGTAGGATTTGGGCCAAGTTCCGGAATTCCCAATACTTCTCGTGACACAACAGCTTTGCGGAGATAGCGAGCACCTACTCCACTACTTCCCTACAGTCCACCAAGAACCTTCGCCCAGTGACAGAGGAAGGGAGCGCTTGGTCCTGCCCGCCCGTCTCCACTCCGCATGACGCCCCTGTCGAGGAATGCTGGTAGTAACGGCTGCATCATCTGGGCCGCGGTCTCGTACATTCAATCACCTTTTCGCCGACGTCCTTACGTGTCTTGTAAATGACTCAGTACACTGTAAGCACCTCGGACAAATCGTGGGCGTGCGATCTGGAACAGAGGTAATCTCGGGAAACTTGAGTGACCGGACACCAGGTGCGCAGTGCGACAGCGAATGCTGGAACGCATGATCGTTGTCGCACAGGCGCATTGGGAATGAACGCATTGAATTGGGCTGTCTGCGCTGGCATTGAAATAGTTCTCCACGGGGCGTGCGCCGGACGTCTGGCTTCTCGGCAAACAGACAAAAGAATGGGCGATAAGGCGTTCGAGGCCATACCCATCTCGCCGCATTCAAAAAACGCTCTGCACGAATTTGTAGCCAGGCTAAGTGTCCAACACGCTGAACCGAGAAGAATCACATACGTATCTCGCTTGTGCTAGCTGCTCTGCCTCGGGCAGCTAGACCTTCACGGGTTCGGGGACTGCACTGTACGCGCATAATGGAGCTTCTCAGCATTCCTATACATGATGAAAACGTACGGTCGCATATGTACGATGACCTGAGCTTCACCGACCTGCGGAGCGACGGTTTTGGTGGCGGCAAGCGAGCGCGCGTTTCGTTCTTCTCTTCCCAGAATACCTCGAACCTTGTGCGAAAATGAGAAAGATCGACGGCCCGTTCCGCACGGGGCACTCAGAATAGCCAGACGAGCTTCACGCCCGAGATGAGCGAATAGATAGTCGGAGGGTAGAGCCCAGACAACCTGTGGAAGCTGGTGACGACATGTCCATGAGACGATACCGACTTGAAACTTCACGGCTTTAGTACATCCCGCCGCCGTATCGAAGATAAACTGGGGTTCAACCGAGCGTCCTGCACAGACCGCAGTACCCAATGGGCGGTTCGGCTACCGTTCGTTCCTTCATTCGGAGATGATGAGCACCATGGACTCGTCTGGATCCAGAACACGAGATTTCGTCGCCGCGCGGAGCCGACCCTGGATGTCGTAGAAAATAGGTATGATCTCCTCAAACCTCGGCGGAAGGACAGCCTTGGGTAATTTGTGATATCCGCGATGTGGTGAGCTTGCCTACTCGTCGGGATGCGAGTGTCGACCCTAAGTGACGACGGGAAGACAAGGTGTACATGTGTAGTGTATTAGTCAAGCCTCACGCAACCTTGAGATTACGACTACAACTGCCCGTACGCACCTTAAATCCTAACTTGTCGCCCCTACATGCCCGTCCAGAAAGCTTGACGTGTCATCCAGACCCAGACCTCTTCACAACTAAGGCGGATTCATGAGTTTGGTGAAGGTATCGTTCATGACATTTCAGGCAGCGCAGTAGCCTCCGATTCGGATGCTCTCTTGGGTAGGGTACCATCTGGAAGTACCCAGGAAGTACCTAAGAACTAGTGATTACGCATATAGTGAGGATGTAGCGAGCTCGACAGCACACAGCTGTAACACTCACCTCAATCACTATCACCACACACTTACCGCTCACTCACTCTCAGGTTTACTGTACTTCGTCAACTCCATTCGCGTGTTCCCAAACACACGTAGTATGTTGTAAGAGCCGAGGAGGTCGCGAACGTCGGCCTGGTCACTGGTAAGCGCCAGGACGCGTCGGTGTTTCCCACGCGCAATGACGCGTCCCAGATGTCGCAGAGCCAAGCCGTTCACGCGTTCAACGTTCAACCGCCTCAGCTTGCACTTGCGCTCTGACCACCATGTCCGCCTCCGCTGCATCCACATCTCAGCCTGTTCAGAGTACCTCTGCGGCAGTAGAGCATACTAAGGACGATGATGTCCCACATCTCGGCGTCCTCGAGGAGGACGATGAGTTCGAGGAGTTCGCAGTGGCCGGTACGTCCTCTTCAAGAGCTTCGCCTCCTGCACGACTCGGATGCTTGGGGATTCGCGGTATACCTCGTTACTTTTCGTATCGTATGCTGACCTAGTTCCGGTTTAGATTGGGACGACTCGCAAACCGATCTCGCGCACTTGGGCGGTACGGCACCAGGCGCTGCCAAGTCCGGCGGGGACAAACTGTGGGAGGACAACTGGGACGATGACGATATCGAGGACGATTTCAGTGTGCAGCTAAGGTGCGCCCGTGTGTACATACGTGCGTTTCGCCATTTGTCTCATGCTCATGCGTCGCAGAAACGAGTTGGCCAAGAAAAAGGGCAACGGTGGCGGCCCAGAGCCGATGCAGCACTAGTATTGCACACGAACGCAAAGCTTCTTGATCGTTCCTTTGGTATTCTCGACGATGTCGGTCCGGACCTATCCCTTGTATCAATGCGTTCCCCAAATTCGGCGACCTTCAATTTGCCTACTCTTCACACCGCATGTATCGAGCAAGTACCATCCACTTTCATGGGAAAAGACGTCTCGCTCTACTGGTTTCATGGCAGACATGGTTCGTTCTGTCAAACCCTCCTACCTTCTTCCTCACATCGTGACCGGAGGCAGTCCATCGACATCCTTGTCGTCATTTCGTCTGGTGGGCCCACCCATGGTATCCCTACCGGAAGATGCACCTCCGACTTAGACCCTGGGACGCGGTGGGGCGTGGCCAAAGTTCTGTCACTCGCTGTCCTCGGAAAGCATCGCCCTCGGATCTTGAGCAGTTTTCTGTTACACAACTGTGGAACAGCCATCGGATCCTACTTAGATATTCGCGCGCCGCGCGCAGGGCCTGAGGCCTGACAGGCCTGACCTTTAGACCGAAGATGCATGTGAATACCATACGAGGAGTGGCCACTCCTTCATATTTGGTAGAGTCCACTTCGTTCAGACAACGGACGAACTGGATGTCGAGCAGGTGGCGATGTTGCAATGATCTCTTTCAGCCTTGACATCGACTAACGAAAGGTGACCATGCTCACACAGTGTAGCCGCCGCTGATCTCGCATGATGCCACAGATGCTCGACAAAATGGACTCGGTGAACGTTTGTCGGTTCCCAGATATAGCGTGGTGGCGACAGGTCCACCATTGCCCGCTGCCGTTGGGGTGCCAGTGGGGCGCTGATGGTTGGCTCAGCGGGAGAGAAAAAGATTGCGCATCGTGCGGAGGGCACAGGCGGATCAACGTTGGTGGGGATCTGTGCCGCCACAACGTCGCCACAACGCCAGGCAACATGGAATGCCGGAAAGAGCATGGAAGGTTCTCGATTGTGGCGCGATAGGCGCAAACGCGAGACCCACACCGAGCTCCAGATCTGAGCAGTAGACGAGGGGCATCCGAGTTCGTCCCTGACAGCGAAGGACTCGCAGCGGACGTAAAGAAGACGAGACGGGGGCGGGAAGGGCTGGGGGGCTCAGCCAGTGGGGAGGACGGGCGGTGGACGAACGTGCGTAGTTCAGCCGGATAAGGCAGGTCCAGATCAGGGCAGTGGACGACAAGCAAAAGCAGATCAGGATCAAAGTGTCGTCCGGGGAAGCGGCATCTTGCCCTCTTCCCCTCGCGCGAACACTTATATACCCCCTCCCCATGGTCATATGCTCGTGCTTTTGCCCCCCTTCGTCTTCCTTCCTCGCGCCCGACGCGCCGTCCGAGCCCGAGCCCTGCACTAGGCGACGATGAGCAATCCGGAGTACAAGAAGCCCGGCCTCACCCAGGTCTCTCTTATCTTTGCGTGCGTACCGTTTGACCATCATCTTTGAACCATTTATGAATGGCTCGTTCGAATAGCTGTGGAACCGCTCTCTTCTCTGACGGTAGGTCCCAAGTGGTGGAGCCTTTCGGTTGCTATCCTGACCGCAGACGCTAGGTTACGCCAATGGTGTCATCGGAACTGGTGCGTTCTCGCTCGCCATAGTTCCGTTAATCCGGGTATTAACCAGACGCATATCTTCCGCAGTGAACACGCGTTCGTATCTTATACGCTTATCCGATGCGTACTATCGTCCGCAAGGCTGATATCGTTCTCTTCAATAGTCCTTAAGCGCATATATCCATCCCAAATCAGTTCCAACTACAGTACGACGCTGTCCAGTTTGACGTTCGCCGGCACGGTCTTCGGCATGCTCGTTTTCGGCTACCTTTCCGACAAAATAGGCCGTAAATTCGGAATGGTGAGCGGCCCGACTTCATTTGCGGTGTAACCGTCGACAGGACTGAACATTGGGCGACGTCATGTGTAGATGCTCGCCACCGGAATCGTCGCGTTTTTCTCAGCACTCTCAGCGGCTTCCTCTGGCGCGCACCACAGCGTCGGAGGCTTAGTCGCTATGCTCAGCGCATGTCGGTGAGTGCACTCCACGCGCAATTAGGCATCACATCGTCCTCAGTCCTGGGTCCGATCCGACAGTTTCCTCCTTGGGATCGGTGTTGGTGCAGAGTATCCCTGCGGATCGGTCGCCGCCTCTGAGCAGTCGGAAGAGCCTGGTATCAACAAGAATGCGCAGCACCGGTGGTTTGCACTTGCGACGAGTACGTCTCACATCTCACGCTTCCGCTCTTACGTCAGAACATCGTCGCTGACGGGCTTGACATGGGGTAGATTCGATGATTGATGCTGGCTTCGTAATCGCGGCTTTCGTGCCCCTCGTCCTCTACTGGATCTTTGGCGAGAACCATCTCCGTGCTGTCTGGCGCCTTTCACTCGGGCTCGGGGTCATTCCGGCTCTTGCGGTGCTCCTCTGGCGTCTCCGCATGGAGGAGCCAACACGTTTCAAGAAGGACTCCATGGCCAACGCCAAGGTCCCTTACTTATTGATCATTCGCCGATATTGGGTCAGCCTTGCAGCGATCTCGGTCACTTGGTTCATCTACGACTTCATCACGTGGGTTGGTTTATTTAGCATCGTGGTGATGTGTATCTCACTCAGGGCAACGCGTATAGGTACCCAGTAAGCGTACCGAGTATGGTTATGGTGATGGATTGCTCAATCTTATCTGCGTGTAGTTCGGTCTCTACTCGTCCACTGTCACAGATGCGTGCGTAGCCTACTTATTTCTGCTTGCACTTTAAAAACTGACGCTCGGTTAGCATCACGGGTAAAAACGCTCCATTGTCGGTCGTCTTTGGATGGGCCGTTGTCATCAAGTGAGTGTAAGAACGTCTTTCGTTGCGTCGTCCCTAACTCGCCGTAGCTTGTTCTATATGCCCGGAACCATTATCGGAGCTTTCGTTGTCGATCTCCTCGGCCCAAAGTATACCATGGTACGCCATCCATCCATCGACGTCTTCTGCCCTTCTGTTGGACCTGAAGGGATGGTTTCCAGATTGTCGGTCTGCTCTCTCAGGCCGTGATTGGCTTCATCATGAGCGGTCTTTACAAGCAGTTGACGGAGCACATCGCCGCTTTCGCTGTGAGTGAATTTATGCGATGTTGGTCCATAGATATCTAAATGTCTGTGTAGGTTGTTTACGGCATTTTCCTAAGCTTCGGCGAACTCGGTGCGTCCATCGTCCGCTATTGGCGCGGTTAGATTCCTGACCTTTTACCTTGATAGGCCCTGGTAACTGTCTTGGTATGCTCGCCGCAAAGACCGGCCCCACCGCTGTTCGTGGCCGGTTCTATGGCATTGCGGCTGCCATCGGCAAGGTTGGCGCATTCGCCGGTACCTGGGGTGAGTATTATCTAACTCGGCAAAAATGACTGGACCTGATCGCGATTTCATTAGCATGGGAGCAGATCGTCACTGACTTCCAGCACCTGCACCCCGACGATGCAAACATTGGCCAGACTGGTCCTTTCTGGATTGGGAGTGGTGCGCTCCTCTACGATCGCTCATATTATCAAGTCTCTTGTTCATTCCTGACCCTGCGCAGCTCTTGCGGTCTTCAGTGCGGTTATCACGTACTTCTTCATCCGCCCCCTCTCGCATGACGGTATGGCCGAAGAGGACCGCAAGTTCCGCGAGTATCTCGAGCAGAACGGCTACGACACCAGCCAGATGGGCCTGCCCGGCGCCGACACCGAGACCTCGTCTGCAGACTACGACGAAAAGAAGGACCACATGGTGTCCACTACTACCGCATAGATCTCTGGCGTTCGTGGCATATATTGTCACGATGCCAAAGAAGGTTTCACGAAACGTCTGTGTAACGACTGCTTGTTTGTGGACCATGACGCAAGCTGCAAGACACTGTAATTTGACACTGCGCACGTCCCCCATACCTCCCTCCTGCACTTACACCTTTCACTCACCTAATATGCACATACCTTCTGAGCTTCCAGCTTGCAGTGTTGTTGTACCACTGTTTCGTCGCGATGCTATGACACGATTACGACCTATCGGCTTTGGAGTTACGGTTCTCTGGCGGCTCGGTCTGGCCTCTCGCTCGAGTTACGATGGTATCGGAATTTTCTCGTGCTGTTCAGTGTATGTGCTTTGTTGCTGATGATACAATATTATATGTATTCTTCTTGGTGTTGTATGGGTTAACGGATGGTTGGGTGCGGAGCCTTGCAATATTCTATTCCGAGTCATCCTAGATCGGCCCTATCGGTCACTCGGAGAAATATGTGCTCGATGCTCTACAATACGTCCATTCCGTTACCTTCTTCTTCTATTTTCGTTTCTAATTCCCGAATCTTATCCCATATGCCTCGCTTGGCCAGTATTTATCCGTCTCTCACATGATATCCGGATAATTGTATAGAGAGTACATCGACTGAGCAGAAGGGGAGCATTCGCTCTCGTTGTGCAGCCCGACGAGAACAGCAGGCGTAAACCACAGCTGAGGTCAAGCGGAGGGTCTGCACCACGCAGTGGCGTTATGGATGATCCGTGGAGCCCGACTCGTCTGTAAGGTGGGAGCCACAACCGTCTCATCGAGCCACAGTCGGACATCCGTACCAATCATGTTGTCTTCCCACTCCGGAAGAACAGGGGCTGACCTAGCCATCGTCATAACTTGACCCCGGTGCAACCCTAGGTACACTCTACTGCTGTCGTCAATCGGAGTCCGCAGTCCGCACGCGCAAGTCCCTGCCGCCGGGAGCATTCTCGAAGATCGTGAGCTCGAAGCCCAGAGCTAGGAAAATTGTGCACCTTTCGCGCCGTTCTCTTCCTGCGCACAATGCGACTGATACGGCGATCCTTGCCCAAATCTTTGTTCTAGTGACTGTAAGGTTCAGAACCTTGCCACAAAGTACCAGCCCACCGCGTGCCTCGAACTCTGGCACGTGAACCCATCGTCGTTCATCCGAGTCGTGCTGTATAGGATTGGTATAGAATAACAGAGCTCCCGGAATCAGCCCATTCATGCTGTCAGCGCCGTGGCGCACGTCGATGCTGATTCGGACGTACGAACTGAGTTCGCGACGGCCGGAGTGCGAAATTACGCCCACCTCTTGCGATTGCAAGTCCGCCGTCTGGGACCTCCGGGCGCAGGCTCGGAGTGTCGGACGTCTAATGCTCAGCACCGGTACCCGGCTGTAGTCGATGCGAGCAATGCGGCGCACGCGTACTGTGGTACTAGATACTTAGCCGCCGAATTGATCGACGATGCCGAGGACTTCGGCTCTGACAGGGTCGCATTGAGCAGCGCGGCAAGGAGTGGCAAAGAGTACTTGCGACTTGAGTGCGATTCAGCCGGGGTATACGGCGATCATGTGTAAGTCCGCTCACCTGTCAGTGTAGTGGGCCCCGCTCGGTCCGTATCAACTTCACGATATTGGACGTGAAGCATGAAACAGAGGAGGAGTTGTACAGCAGGGTTCCGTAGACTGGCGATATCATGGACTGCGAGTCGGAGGATCTTCTCTGCAAGGGTCCTCGTACACTGTTACGGTCCGCGAACCTTTGCCGATTGACATCTCTCACCTCTAGTCGGGACGCTAGGAGACCAATTGCTCGCTTGGAATTGTGGGGTGGAAGCGCAATACAAATTTGTTTTTCCAAGCAGCACGTTGTGCGGCCTTCTGTACTTAGATCACCGTACAATGCAGGCTTCTCCCGCGTCCCCACTGCAAGTCCGGAGTCGGCGGAGCGGATAGAACCCATCGCAACAGTCGCCTCCCCAGGAGGGTCGGCACAGTGGGTTCAGGCCGTCCTACACTTGATCTGGCTCGCGTACGGGGCTGCCGAGGAGTTTGAGATTTCCGGAAGGGTTCCGCCACCCCGCATCGGTCTACAGATCTAGGTAGTCATAATTGCTGACGCGGACAGGGCTGGTGTGTAGAGAATACAAATTCGTTGTCATTAGCATCCAGCTGCGGGGAATGGTTTGATCAATGACTTTTTCTTGGATGATCGTAGAGAACTGAAATGCAGCCCTATATTCCATGGCAATGTACACGTGTACATCATGTTACTCAGTATGCGACACTCGACTGAATGAGAGTACCAAAATTGACTCACCTCGAGTCTCATGCGATGCCTGCGGAATGGAAGGACCCTGTCGTTAGTAGTCCATCAGTATAGAAAACCAGCCCGAGGCGCACACGCTGATGGCGGGCTACCACGAGCGAAGCGCCCGGACACCCAATTGGCGCCGGAAGGTGAATACGATTATTACTAAATATGGAGCTCCATCTGACGTGGTAATCGTGGGGACTCCGACTCTTCTTGCCGCTCGACCGCGAGGCGATGCGAGTGCGAGACCCTCGTTTGCCGCCCCTGTAGTCTCCAAGGGTTCACCGATGCCACCAGGAAGACGACAACGTAAGCTCTCCGGTTGTCTCCCAAAACGGTACTCCTTTCATCCAGCGTTTGCTCTTTGTCCAGCTGCCCGGCAGGCTCAACATCCGAGCGGGCCACTCGACCCCGAAGTCATCGTAAAGCGCACGAGAAGACACCTTGACGAGCTCGAGGTGAGCGATGGCGCTCCTGCACCCCCTGGGGCGCGCGCCCCCGGTCGCGTGTTTCTCATGAACAATCTGCGTGCTGATATTTCACCCCGATTCTTTCTCGTCATCGTTGCAGCGCTCCAATTACTCCGAGCCTACCGGTGGTGGTGGAGGCGCAGATGGCAGGAACGAGGACGATGATGAGGGCGTCGCGCCCGCGGGACGCACGACCAAGGGCCGCGCACGCCAGGCGACGATATCGGACAAACGGCAGTGGGAGCAGGCCGGTGGGAGCACTAGAAAGTCCAAGAAGTCCACGATGAACGTTCGGACCGCTATCCTGTACAAGAAGAACTTTACGGCCCTGCTGGAAGAGTCCGTGAGTGTCTTTCCCACTCGACCCTAGCGCGCTGACATGTGCTCACGGACCCTCCCGCGTCGACCTATGCTCATCCTGGGTTGCTCGCCTTGGCCTCTTACGCTTCACTCAGGGCATCGAACACATGCCCTCGGGGGTACCAACGTACCCGAGGGCTGTGGCGCCTCCCCCGCTGGAGCCGCCACGGCTTCTGTGCTCTGTTTGCGGTTACTGGGGGAAATACAAATGCAAGCGATGCGCCATGCCGTATTGCGATCTGAATTGCGAAGGCGTGCATAATGAAACGCGCTGCGAGCGAAGGGTCATCTAATTGAATCACCCCGTAGATCTTGTACAATCTCGTGTTAGGAGATTTTTATGGGGGCTGGATCGTTCTACGAGTCGGATAAATCATTATCATACTTCCGTACAACACGCACATTGACGGGACTGTGTATAAGCAGTGGCGAGGCCACTACGGCGTGAAGTTATATTTCCTCGCCGCAAAATGCTCGACGATCGAGGGCGCAAGCCAGTAAAAGAAGTGTGCCAAACGGCCGAACGCCCACGGTATGAAAACGAACTTTTCGCCCCGGTCCACCGCCTGGATACTCCTCTTGGCAACGGCGGTCCGCTTGAGGCCGTGTTTGTTCGGGTCTGCTTCGCGAACCTTGCCGCCATCCACCGCAGACGCTCGGAAATCTCCCTCTACGGTGCTCGGGATGACGAATGTGAACTTGATGGAAGGATGCTCCACAGCAAGCGCTTGGTAAAGCGTGAGTGACGAGGCTTTTGTGGAAGCGTACAAGGTTCGCGTCGGTGGGGGTATCACGGCAGCCAGGGATGAGATGAGCGCGATTGACGGCGCGGCTGAAGTTGACGACAACAGGGGTATCTGTGGGTGCAACCCCCGTGTCGTACAAAGTTAGATGAGCTCCGTTGAAGACGCTGGAGAACTTACGAAGGTGACGGCAGTTACGAGCGGGCCGACGTAGTTACCACGGATGGCAGCGTTCGCAACATCGATGGTATGCTGCACCCCTTCGGCACTAACCTGTGGAGGTGAAAATTTTCCACCATTCCTCTCCAGGCCTGCAACTTCGAGCAGCGGCCGTAACGCAGACACGCCTGCGCAAACCACTAGTGTGTCGAGGCCACTCCATCCTAAACCACGGAAACCACACGGGGTTCAGTTAGTCCCAATCTTAAAGCTCCGAATAGCAACACCGTGAGACCTACGTTCTTCCAGTTTCTTCCGCAGCGTTACCATTTCCTCCGGTTTGGTGAAGTCAGCAACCACGGGGAATGGCTCTCCGCCGCTTCCACGATTACCGCCCCCACCGTTGACGGTTGCCTTCGGGAGGAGACTTGCGCATTCGTCCGCGACTGCATTCAATTCCTGCTCCCGACGTCCCACGACGCACACACGAGCACCCGCCGAAGCATACTCGTGGGCCATCGAGCGGCCGATACCGCTAGAGGCACCAATGACCAGGACGCGTTCCTGTGACCGGGGTAGAGTCCGGGAACGACGCTTGCTCAGACGCCACAAGCGATGAGCGACATAGAGAACGGTTAGGCTGATTGCGATAGGGTACGCCCGTTGGGCCGAGACCTCCATGGTGGGAGTTATTGCTATGTGGTTGGATGTGATATGCGCGGATGAAAAATGGAGCCGGATCCGTCGAGCTGATGTTGGCTACTTAGTCCTGGTGCGCTCGAAAAGAGCCCGGGAGGATGGGAGCTGGTGTGTTGGTGCAGTGCACATCGTGATTCAACGAGAGTTGCGCGCAGGCGGCGGTCAAAGCGCCCGTGGGCATGTGGCTTAATCGGGGGGCAACGTAGCGCCGGCGATCTGTGGTGGGACCGGACTTGGATCTGAGTTCGTCCAGCCTGCTCCGACTTGACTCAGTCCGGTCTCCTCCTCCCAACCCCCCCCCCTTCCAGACGACTCCGATTCGCAACCTTTCTCATACGACGGCCCAGTAAGTAGGCGGTCTCACCCTGGAGGCCTTGGCCAGCCGTTGCGCCCCGTCTCTCAGGCCGTGCTCCTCTATTGCCGTCTACAATGTCCATTTACACCCAACTCCTGGAGCAGGACGTCTATCACGTACCTTCGTTTACTCTAGAGTCCGGCCGCGTCTTGAAACGCGCCCCCATCGCTTACAAGACGTGGGGACAACTGAACGATGCCAAGAATAACGTCATGATAATATGCCATGCCTTCACTGGCAGCTCTGATGTTGAAGACTGGTACGTTGAGCTTGTTTTTCCCGACGCAGCCGATCACTGTTCATGCGCTAATGGCTTCCTCAGGTGGGGCCCTCTCATGGGGCACGGCAAGGCCTTTGACGCCAGTCGTTTCTTCATCTTCTGCGCCAATGTGCTCGGCTCTCCCTATGGATCGGCATCCTCCGTGACGCTCAACCCAGAAACTGGGAAGCCCTATGGCCCAGAGTTCCCTCTTACGACGATCCGAGACGACGTCCGGTATGTCTTAACTATTGTTCATCCGACAACCAGGGTCGCCTAACCAAGATTGCAATTCGTATATAGAATCCACAAACTTGTTCTCGACCACCTGGGCGTCAGGTCTGTGGCGGTCGTCATTGGCGGCTCCATGGGAGGCATGACTGTCTTGGAATGGCCACTGTGCACCCCGCCAGGTTACGTGAAGCGCATAATCCCGATGGCGACTTCTGCCCGTCACTCCGCCTGGTGTATCAGCTGGGGGGAGGCGCAGCGCCAGAGCATCTACAGCGATCCGACCTATCAAGACGGGTACTACCAAGCTCAGCCAGCGTCCGGCCTCGCCGCAGCGCGTATGGCGGCACTGCTCACGTACCGCTCCCGAGACTCGTTTGAACGCCGCTTTGGACGCAAGCCGCAAAAGCCTGCGGCGACAACGGACGACGGCGTCCTGACCCCTCCCCAATCTCCGGCGCTCCCGTCCGCGGACCATACCCTCGCACCTCACAACGACGGCCTGCGCAGCTCGCAATCGCGCCCGTCGACCCCGGGCTCGGGGACTGCGCTCCGCGCCGCTGAGCGCGCCGGCTCACGGAAAGCCGGGGACGGGGCGGGCTCCCCCTCCCCGCCACGGCCCCCCATCTTCTCCGCGCAATCGTACCTCCGGTACCAGGGGGACAAGTTCACGTCCCGGTTCGACGCCAACTGCTACATCCACATCACGCGGAAGCTCGACACGCACGACGTCGCACGCGGGAGGCTGTCGCTGCCGGACGAGGACGAGAACGTGGCGCTCTTCCGCGTGCTTGGGATGGAGCCGGCGCGCGCACTAGTCATTGGAATACAATCGGATGGGCTGTTCCAGCCTGCAGAGCAGCGCGAGCTATCAGAGGGTATCCCTGAGGCGCAGCTGGTCATGATACCCTCGCCGGAAGGCCACGACGGGTTTCTGCTCGAGTTCGAGCTAATCAACAAGTACATTTTGGGGTACTTGAAAGCTGAATTCCCCGAGTACTACAAGGCGGAGGTCGGGAGAATGGCAGCTGAGGTTCCTGTCGACGACTTCTCGGTTAAGAAAACGAGCATGTTTGGCGAGGCTGAGGTGGACATCACGAGATGGTGAAGGAGTGAAGAACTTCAAGTGTTCGTTCGTGGGCTTTCGTTTGACATATAGAGCACTTATCTTGTAGCGTTACATCCAACTGTACTTTGTTGGTACTTTGCTATGCTTTCTAGAACTGGTTCGATGCACTAGCTGTTCAGCTCGGTCAAACGCACACGGACTTGTATGGCACGAATATAATTATCTATTAGATAGGGGATACAAGCAGGATCGCACTGGTACGATCGATGTGAAATACAGTATGTACACTATAAGTTTTAGGCAAAGCCACAGGTCGATGGGCCGTTAGCGTCTCGTAAGTATATATGGTACAGAAAGCAAATAAAGAGGGATAGATAAGAGCCAGGAGGCCACGCCGAAGTTTCAAATATCTAGACGCGATCTCACATATAGTATGCATAGAGTTATCGTCAGTGTGGAACAGATTAGCCAAGATTACGATTAGAGATGGGCCGGGGCGTGTTCCTGTCGGCCGAGAGGTCAGCGCTCAGTTACTAGTGGATCGCAAGGGGGTTAGCACAAACCTTAGTCTTCCTCGTCAGACGCCTCCTCCTCCTCCTCCACCCGGCGCGGGTACAGGTGGACGACGCGGGTGCGCTTGATCTCGTGGCGAGCGTGGCCGAAGTACCGCTGCGTCTCGAAGGACCAGTTGAGGTTGCCGATGACCCACGTCTCCATCGCCATGGCGTACTGGGCGACTTGGTCGTCGATCTTGGGGCCCCAGCTGGGGAGGGTGCGCTTGGCCTCGAGGAAGACGTCAATGAGACCCTTGAAGTGGACGCCGACGTAGTCGGCGGCGCCCTGGAGGTCGAGGCCCTTGTGGCGCATGAGGACGGACATCACGTTGTTGGTAGTGTGGCCCATAGCCTGTTCCATGTTGTACGAGTACAGATCCTACAGGCGGCGTAGCGGATGGGCAGAACGGATTAGACGGGAGGCGCCAAGGATTGAGTATGTCAGCGAATTGGTATTGAATCTGAGCCGGATCTGGCGACTCACGTTGGACCAGCAGACCATGTCGACGGTGGAAAGGTGCATAGCCATGAACGCGGGGTGCTCGACCACCTCGTCGGGCAGATCAATGCCAAGTGCGTAGCCAGCGAGGCCGAAGCAAAACCGGACGGCACTGTTCTCCCGGCGCAGGGTGATGTACGAGTCAAGGTCAAGGACGGTCCCGTTCATGCGGAGGTCGGCCTCGTGGGCCACGGCTTCGATGTAGTCTTTGCAGTGCTTGACGAAACGGCGATAGGTCAAGGGGCCACAGCGCCTCAGAAGACGCGTAGTGAATCTGATTCGCGAGAAGATGTGTTAGGGCTGGAAACATCTTCGAGGCGGCTGCAAATACGTACTCTTTCGTCATTTTGCAGAGTGTCGTGCCGTCGTCGTAGGTAAGGTCGCGCATGGAGTTGTAGAATGTGAGACCGGTCTCGTGGGCGCCCTTGCCGTCCTGGTCGTCGCTGATCTCGTCGACAGTGAAGAGGAGGTTGACGAAGTCGCAGGTCACCCGGAACTCCTCATAGCCAGCGTAAGGGTAAGCGTGTGCGCAGAGCAGTTCGCTGCCGCCCTGAAGGAAGAATGCACGCTTCTTGTCAGAGAGGACGCGGTACGAATTGATCCATTCTGATGACTCTGCGGCGGCTGCGGGGTAGTTGGGGCTGAATGACCCCTTGAAGGGGGTTACCGCATGGAGGTCGGGGAGAATGAAAGAGGAGGTGGGGGCGGGGAGGGTAACTGCAGGCATGGTGAAAAAATGGGATGGAGTGGAGAGTGTCGAGGCTGGAAAGTCCGAGAGATTAAGAGAGAGAAGAGAGGAGAAGAGTTGGAAGGGAAGGTGTTGATGCTCAACCATCGCTGAACGAGCTGCCTTTTATCCCAATGGGCAGGCCTCCTCCTCCACAACTTCGGTTGGCCCACAATCTTGGATACGGTGCTAGCCCGCACGGCGCACCTCCCGCGGCTCCCCCCGCCAGATTCGAGCGGCTTAGATCCCATGTCCTGCGTCAGGCGTTCCGATCAAAGCCGTTCGTCGCCAACGCCAACAGTGCCACGGCGCGAGTCGAATGGGCCATAACTGCGTGCCTTGCGTCAGCTCCAAACAGACGAGTTTCATAATTTAGGAACATCGGAACCGCGGGCTAAGGCCTCAAGGGTTGATTGTCAGGGCCGATAAACTCCGGATGTCGACCGGGCGGGAGACGGGGCATCGGGAGATCAGCAACATCCCGGTATGCACTGGTACGACGGATGCTACGCCCGCCACGCCGACGGGGGTCTAACAACGGTTCAGACGCCCATAATCTGGCGACGCGCGTATGCGAACCGCGCGCTGCCATGGCCAGATGGAGAAAAAAAAGTAGTGTGGGAACCTCTTCCCGTGTTCTGGCGACAAACGTATCAGTACCGAATATTATTAAGCTAGTTTCATGGAAATGCAGCAATACGAATAGCACACCTCTGCGGATGTGATGCAGTCGAAGCTTGGGGAGGGCGCAGACCGTGACAATGCACGGAGATCCGGAGCGCCGGATGACGACAAGCGCAAACGAAGCGTCTGGCGGACTTCCGACACAATCGGGATAATTTTCGGAGTGTAAATGATGCTCTGGCCTGTCTGCTTCGGGTATTCGACAGGCGAGCCGGCGGACTGGATGTTGGCAACCGTCATGGAGTTGAAAGTGGCCACGGTCCTCAATGGTTTAAAGGCAGGCGAATTGACTGGTGGCATGGCCGAGAGACTCAAGCCCGTCAGTCGGCGCAACTGTGATTGCCAAACATGGACAGTGTCAGGACACCTGTGAGATGCGATAAGGAAAAGTTAGCAAGTCTCGCCGGAACAGAACGTCTCTGATGGGTTTCGAACGGCCACGGTGAGGCCATAGTACTGTCTATCCGTATAAGACCGGGATTCCTGTCTTCAATAGCTCCGTGGTCTTCGCAGAACCTCAAGCGCAGGACCTGACCGCATCCCATCATAGACTCGCCAACTTGCCAAACCTGTGGAGGTCGAGATGCGGCTCCGCCACATCCTCGAGGAAACGTTGATCTACCAGTTACACGTCAGTGCATGGACCGGCGCCGGGTTACGTGCAATCAACCTACGAGGGCATATGAACACCGGGACGGGCACTGATAGTCGTGGCGGTCCCTGTGGCGCATGTTCCTGCAAACTTCAAAACGAAGTGGGACACTGTCACTGGGTCGTAGACAAGCGATGTCGCGACTGAATAAGTCACAAAAACGATGTGGTTGTTCAACGTGCTTCCTGAACTCATATTAAGCATTGTCACGGCGGGAGATTGGGTTGGGACCAATTGAGATACACACTGACGCAAGCTGTGTCCAGGATGCTTGCTGCGATTGTCGCGGGCGATGGCCTAAGAGAGGGTCCGTGACCAGGGAACTCCGGTGGTTGCACTGTTCCATATCCCGCATGAAGTCAGCCCCTTCGAGAATAACAGCACTCCCGCGAGTCGGAGAAATGGAATGGATGGTCTGTGGATGATGCTGGGACGGCTCATCGTCGACTTGAACGTTAACGTTAACGTGCCCATCGACCAGGCCTAGCCCACTCCCACTCGGAGGTTGCCGATCCCTAACCCTAACCCTCCTCCAGGCAACCCGCGTATTGTTCAAGTCTCCTGGATCCGCCTTCTGTCCCCCATGGCCGTGAGTTTCGTCTCAGAAATATCGGTTTCAACCCTTTTCGTCATGCATCCCCTATAGCAGTCAGGATCGCACATGATCTTAGCCTGCGGCGTCGCGGCGTCCCACGACTCGTGCGAGCCGTACACATCCGTCCGTACGCCGAAAGTCACTGTAAGCCCTTGATATTATCCGCATCGCCCGTTCACTTTAGGATTCCCCTAGATCCGCGGTGCATTGATCCATGCCCACCGATTGAGCCCCGCTTCCTATCGTATTATCCGATACATGTGCTTGGGGTCATCCCATCTAGCCTAGGTGAGTGTACATGCCCGGTTCTTCTTTACGACGGAAGCAGCTGACCTGCTTTCCCGACAGATGCTCCCATTCTCCATACCACACCGGAGATTTCGAATTTCTGAGTGGCCAGAGATCGCAACAGGTTCGAAGGGACATAGCTGGTCTGATTGCACGCCGTTACTCCGTCAACAGTTTAACGGCCTACCTACGTTGAGTATTCTCTCTGAAATATATACCGCCAAAAGGGCATGCATAAGACTGTTTCACGATCATCATGGTCTCTTCTTTCCGTGGCCAGGTGGCGTCCCAACGCCCGGCCGGTTCAGACCGTCCGTCTCTTGGCTTTCGATGAGTGTTTTCCTCTTTTACAAAGCAACCTCGTTCGTACGACGTCGACCCGAGCCTGTCCAACGTTTCATGGGGCGGCATCAAACAAATCATCGCTATTGCCAAATTGGCAGTAGGGTTGGTTTGTGCGTGAGACGAAGGCTGGTTCGAGCTGCCTGACGGTCTCACTTTGCAAACTATGAAATGCATATCGAGCAAAGGTATATCCGTCCACCTTCCGAAATGGACAACGTCCTGGGGATCTATTTTCCTATAAGAAAACATCGAATAAAGCCCTTAATCATGACTGTTCTGGTGAACGGGGTTCGAGATGTCGGCGGCTCCGAGCTCTCTCTAGCAGGATTTGCACTTCCTAAAATGTGCCCTTGCGTCACAGAAATTCACGGAAAATCGCTATTCTAGAACGCCCATGGTCCACCTTTCACTTTCACGAGACGATTCGTAGCAAGGATATTGATATTGGCTTTCCGACAAGAAATTCTCGTCTAGTACTAACGCTCACCTTACCGGAAAAATCTTCCATCTGGTCAAAGGGTCGGTCTCCATTCGTAACTGCGGCCTCGGATCTCACCGCATGGTCTCAAGCGTTTCGCGGATTGGAGCATGTATAACAGCGTCAAGGTGTGGTATGGGTAAGACTTCTTTTAGTATCAGCGCCTCCACCTACGTCTGATTGGCCACTATTGCGGTCTCTCATCAAGTCCCTGCATATTAAATCTATATTCCGACTCGGAGTGCGAAGCAGTGTTCCTTTCCCTCCACAATCAGAATCGTCAGAAGGACTCTGCGCATGGCATCTCCGGCCACCAATTGGCCGAGAGCAAGTAGCTGCGGCTCGGATTCCACAACGAAAGCCGATGAAAGCCGTCAGGCAGTCGCGTGGACCTCGGTCACGCGTAACTCACCGTCGAGCGGTCGCTCAAGTGCCACCGGAGCGCTGCTGGCGGGGTTCTTTCCGTCAAGGTCGAGAGAACGCTGGTTGGGTTGGGAAGTCGCTATTTGTGGCAAGATTGTTGAACCTACCTTTAGCAGCAGCGAACTTGCACAGCCGCGCACCGTGACCTTTTAAGGTTTTCTTGCGGAGCTGGAATGCGTGACTAACCATACCGTAAAAAGCTGCCAAGCAATGACAAAGAATGATAATCTTCCAAAGTGTCGGGACCGCCGCCGTGACAGAGCGCGTGTGTTAGCGTTCAGCTCTGCAGAAAACAGTCAGCCTGGGACTAACGGAACTCGGATTAAGAGTGGAAGAATGGGTAAAGTCATACGATAGAGAAGATTTCCCAGTTGCAGAGCAGGGGGCGGGGCTCGCTGGACAAAGATCTCGTCGTCAACAGAACGCAGCGGCTGGAGACAGCGACTTTTCGCGTATGCGGACAAGATCTCCGGAGCAATCGGCCATTGCAGTCTGAGAAGTTTCTGGGCGAAACTAATCTCGCAAGAAATCTATATCTATTCTATTGGATACATTATTACTAGAGCGCCAGGTGTAGGGTACTCATACGTCACGGTAGCGATACAAAGGATCTAAATCTCGGAGCCGCAAAGCACACCAAAGATACGACGGTAGATGTGAAACGATACGGGCGTAGCGGCGCGAGCGTGCACCAATGACGATGCACGTCGCTCTATAAGCTTAGCCCTGCATACGCCACTTGTCAGCTCGAGACCGGGCGCGGGGATCCGTGAGCGCACGGTACCTTACTGCGTTGAACGGACCTCTGCTCCGTCTCCGTGTTCACGTGGAAGCAGTACCACGTTGAGAGTCTCCTTGACCTGCGCGTGTTCCGCACCAAAGTACCGGTTGGTCTCGAAACTCCATTCGAGGTTCCCGATTACCCAGTGCTCCATCGCCGCGACGTACCGGGAGACCGCATCATCCACCGCGGCGCTCCCGAACGACGGGAGTTGGGCTTTCGTCTCCACAAATCGGTTCATCAGCGCCTCGAAGTGCTGCCCGATAAGGTCCGACGCCGCCTGGAGCCGGATGTTCTTCTCCTGCATGAGGACGGAGACGATGTTGTTGCCCCCAATCCCCCGCGCCTGCTCCATGCTGTAGGAGTAGACGTCCTGCGGATGCGTTTAGCTCAGGACAGGCACAGATCACAATCTATGATGGCCTTACGTTAGACCAGCAAACCATGTCGGCGGCGGCCCAATATAACGTCATGAACGTCTCGTCCAGGAAGACGTAATCTGGGAGATCACATCCAAGAGCGAACTCGAAGAGGCCAAAGCACAGTCGGATGGCGCTGTTTTCCCTCCGCAAAGTCTGGAATGCGTCGAGGCCGAGGACTCGGCCCTCCTCTCGAAGTTCTGCCTCCTGTGCCACCGCGTTGACATAGTCTGCGCAATGCACAAGGAAGCGACGGTAGGAGTTCGGACCGGCGTAGTCCAAGAGTCGCTGTTTGAACCTGAAGATTATAGGTGACGTAGAATGATGAGCACCCGTTCAATCTAAGCGCATGATAGATAATGGCAGGGAAGAACGTACTCGCGAGTCATTTGGGCGAGCGCTGAACCGTCGTCCCAGTCAGGGTACCGCATAGCATTGAGGAAGACTTGTCCAGTGGCACGGGCTCCCTGACCGTCCTGCTCGTCGCTAACTTCATCGACGACAAACAGGAGGTTCACGAAATCGCAACACGTTCGGAATTGGTCGTACCCGGCGTAAGGGTAGGTGTGGGACACGAGAAGCTCGTTGCTCCCGCTAAGGAAGTACTGCAGCTTCTTGCCGTGGAAGAGGTGGTGCTGGTTAACCCAAGCACGAGACTCCGACGCAGCTTTCTCGTAGTGTGGGTTGGTCGAGCCCTGTAGAGGACAAACAGAGAGAAGGTCAGGAAGGGTGAACTGCGTCGCAGACATCGCGATCTCGTGAGGTTAAGTGAAGGGGAGGTACCAGATGATGTCGTAGCCATACATACACCAGCTCTTTATAACGTCCTTCGCCAAGATCCAACATACCGCAGTAGATCTGACCAGCCTGACCACGACATACCGCCAACCTAACGAAATGTCCAGGGGTGTTTCAAGTCCAATGTCGAGGTTAGGCGTTGGGAATGAGGAGATCCGGGATGCGACGCAATCGGTTTCCCACCGGCCATGGTGCGTGTATGAAGGACTCGCCACCGTCGCTATGAACATCCGTGACACACGCAAGTGTCAACCATTTATCATTTATTTGAGCGGATCACGAATGCAGGATACCTACGAGATCCTTGGCCACGATGTCAGGCCACACCGTTGTTAGGTCCAGCACGACCAATAAACGCGAGTGGAGCCCGGTGAAGCGGACGTCGCTAGGCAAGTACCGGTATCTGGACGTCCACAAAAGCATACTACAATACCGCGGCTGAAAGGGAAAGAACACCGTCACCAGGCGTCACCGTGGACACCACTCGGAGGAATTACGCCACCTTTGCATCGGGCGCAGCCACGCGAGCGCTGCGGGAGAGAGATCTTTAAACAGGCACGCGCCGATCAATGTGCAGCAACGGAGATTTCGTTTAGATAAACAGCGATTAGGTGGAACGATTGCTGCAACGGGGAAGACATATTCAGGACAAAGGATGAGCTCGGGATCGAGCTCCGTCGCATATTGAGATGCGGTTCCGGGCCCACGAGGTATGCCGGCACTCCCGCCGAGAGCTGTCAACTCGAAGCCTTCAGCCACTTGGAATAGAGGGGGCGTACTCACTCACTTTTGAGAGGATATTTTCACCATCATACGGCCGACGCGCGACGCGCGCTAATCTCCACGTTACGACTCCACGTTACGGTCGCATGTTCATACCGTCGCTCCTGGACCCCGCCTAGCGGGCATTCGACCCTGACGGCGGCCCGCAACTTGGACGGTATAAGCGCCGCTCCGAGCCCGTTGCCCAGCGACACGTCCGTCCGTCCGTCCGAGATATTACGCATCTTGTTGCGCCTAAACTGACGTGTTTCACTCGTGGAGAGTTTTGGGAGCGGCGTCATAGTTAGTCCAGGACGTATCGGAGCGCCCTATTGCAAAGGAGACTGGCTGAGCAATACGCCTCCTACATTGCGCGGGTCAACGTACAGAAGAGAACCTTGCTTGGGGCGGCGACGTCTTGACAGGCAGGATTGAAAATGCCAAGAGGCGGGCATATCTCTTTCATCAATGGACGAGATGACAAAATAATGCATGATGGCGCCATGGCGTACTGCCACACTACGCTTCAAAGAGTGTATCTCCAGAGCATGAGGGATTGTCGAAAAGTCACCTTACGATGTCCTGTTCCTGGCGAGGGTTTCAGTCTATAAGGGCCGTCATATCCGCAATACATGGGGTCGACCACAGTCTTGCGGCCTAAGGACACAGAAAACCTTACCGTTATAAGGCATTTTGAGCTACGGCTGTTCAGACATACTCTGTTCGAAAATCTGTTAGATGGAGGGACTGTCGCGAGAGCAACCCACCAGTGCTGAATTCTAGGTCGCCATATCACAAGGCATGTATCACCCGTACGTCGTTGGAATTTGGAGATCGTGGTAGAGGATGTATCACATATTCGATATCGGTGCGATTCCGCGCTCAACTGAGGCAGTCCCAGAATATGCCTCTTGCGATAGGGGCGAAATGCAGCTGGGAAATCGTTGGCCGACCTGAGAGGTGGTTAAAAGGCAACATGAACACCATAGCAAGAACAAGCTCGCATTGCCGTATCCTCCATTTCGTGTTTCTCCGCATCGACTGTAGCCGGCGGCGTCTAGGGCTGTCCAGGGTCACCCCGGCGGGAGAATGTGCCACAACTTGACTCGGGGCGATGTCCGGTTGGGGATCGCAAACGCATGTGTTCGGCTACGTGTCATCGGCTGCCCGAAACCCAGGCAACCCGTTGCGCTAAGTAAGACACTCTCAGCATTCAATCTCCTCAGATAATGAAAGGACAGCCACCTTGACATTGCCGGATGAACCTACGTCGCGCGGAACGATTGCGGTACGTCGTGACTGAGAGACAGGTGACGAAACTAAAGGGTCTAGGTAGACAGTGAATAAAGAACATATCTTGAAAAGCGTAGAGTACACGACGACGGATGAAAGCATCATGCCAAGGGCAAAGTCCATTGATGTTTTGAAAACAACGTCCAACAGCATGGCATCCAAGCACACCCTACTCATCCACACTCTAACGGCCGTCGCCGCGACCCGTGAATTTTCGATGTGAATGGTGCTCTAGGCAGGACCTTGGCAGATTACCGACTTGCTCGTTCACCAAGAATGTCAGAACGCGATGGTTTGCCCAGAAGTTCCGGGAGGAAGTCACCTCCTAAAGGCTATTCCGAACCGCCCGACTAATCCTTTTCCACCCGCCCTAAGTAGAAAGCTATGACCCCTGCCGCAGTCACAACATGTCAGCGCTTTATAGACAAGGACGATGGGGCCGCCGACAGCGACTTACTTGTGTTCAACGGAAACTTCAACTTGCGGCTGAGAAGGGCTAGACAACCTTAAACGAGAAACGGACGCCGCTCCAGTCTCCAATTTTACTTAACCACGAGATATAGCGTCGTTTCATAAGCAGTTTACAATGCAGAGGACAGACGACAAGGGCTGCAAGGAAATAGCTACATAGCAGGCAATGATCGGCAACAGAATGATGTTAGACGCACAGTAGGAACCAAGACTCCCGGTCCGCAAGACGACAGCCAATGGCAAAAACGGGGCGTCCGGCGAACGAGGGCGATAGAACGCGGACCAAGAATGATACGTAGAGAGCCCTAGAAGCAGATGCGATAGCTGGCGTAACGTCCGGACGTCTCACTTGGCCGGGTGATTTTCACGACGTTACCCCGCTTGAGACCATAGTAGCGTGCGACGGGATCGGCCAGTTGGATGCGAGGCAGTTGCGTCTCCTTTAGTCGACTAAAACGGAGTGACTGAGCCACGAAGATAATACCGGATGAAGGGGGAGAGCAGATACGTACTAGGTCTCTAGTAATTCCTTTTTCTGCTCAGTCGTGAGAAGCTCGTGCCTTGGCACTAGCGTGTGATGAGTGATGTTGACAAGCAAGTCCGACTCCGAGAACTCTTCAAGTTTATATTGCGATGCCATGGCCACGATGACCTGTGGATAAGGAATGAGATGCACAAAAGGCGTAATATTGACCGTGAACCACCCACTTTACGTGCAGAAGGTGTCATATTACCCGGGAACACAATGATCCCTTGCTGGATATTCTTCTCTTCCAGAATTCCGAGTAGTCTGATTCGATCGCACATGAGAAACCCTGCATATACGGGGTACGGAGACCCGGAAACTCACTTTCGCATCGTCTTGACTCCCACGCTCTTCTCGTCAGTGAAGAAGATGAAGATCTGAAGCATCGGGTTGTCCCGATGGTTTGTGAAGAAGTTGAGTTGACTGCGGCTTCAAGGTCGTCAGTACCCTTACGCGCGGTGCGGCTAGTTCATGGAAATGTGTCGCGGGTACGTTTCCCCGGCCGCGACGGATAGAAACAACATCCGGACTTGGGGGCCGTGTACTAAGCGTGCTCTCCCAACCCAACCGCAGAACACGATACTGCCAAGGCACATCATACGCAGCTCGGTCCTAAGCATTTCTCGCACGTGAAAACGGGCTCGTCGCGCCGGAGGTCAGCCCAGGGTACGCATCGCGCAAGGCTTACGACTCCGGGATGAGCATCACGGCAATGTGTCCCGACGCGAGCCTACCGAGACTTGAATTCATAATAGAAGACGACTCACTCTACAGACCCACTCTGACTACCATAATGCGACCGGAATGTGGCCAAATCCATGTTGATTTCATCGTCGGAGACCTGGAACCCCTGGGGGAGCGTTCTGCCTTTAAACGAATGAAGTAGCGCGATGCAACTGGTCACTCACCCTGTCTTTGACCAACTCATGTATTGTCCTGTTGACCTTCCACAACCTCGCGGTCTCCTCCTGCTCGCCGATAGTGGCCATGCTAGACAAGACAGAGTGATGGACGTAATGGTCGAGGTAGAAGCGGGGTAAACGCAGACGCTCGAAATTTCTGCCCAATTCGTCGACGCCCAAAGCTTGGGCGTCTGAGACGACCATGCCTCCGCCATCCACCACGACGACGAGCAACAATGATGCCCCCACTCCGCTAGCCCTGTCTGCTGTGCTCATGGTATTTTGCTGTTCATCTGTGTGCTTTCCGCAATGTCTAAGCAACTGCCTTAGAGCAAGTTGAAGCCTGCGAAGGTGTTCAAGACTGCAGTCGAACCTCTTACGCCACCTTCACCCGGTCAAGGGTCACGTTCACCACAGGCTCAGCAGGGACCACGACACATTACAGGGTTAAGCTTTGACGATAGAGGAGATCAAGTCATTACAGCGGGGGAAGATGAGACGTTCCGACTGTACAGTTGCAAATCTGGCAAGCAAGTTTCTTCATCGTTGCCGACCAATGGGCGTGAGCTGACGACCCTCCCGTCTTGCCCTCCACAGACAGGTGAAGATCCTCTATTCCAAAAAGTACGGAGTGGACCTGCCCCGTTTTACCCACAAAAACACAGCCATCCTCCATGCCTCCACAAAAGAGGATGACACCGTCCGCTACCACTCCTTGCACGACAACAAGTACCTTCAATACTTTAAAGGTCACAAAGGACGCGTCATCTCTCTGGAGATGTCTCCTGTAGACGATGGATTCATGTCCGGATCACTAGACAAGACTGTACGTCTCTGGGACCTCCGCTCACCGAACTGTCGCGGGCTGCTCAACCTTCCCGCTTCACCTGTGGTCGCATACGACGCGTCAGGACTCGTCTTCGCCGTCGGCATAAATCAATACTCTCGCATCCTTCTCTACGACCAAGCGAATTTCGACAAGGCGCCCTTCCTCACCATCACACTCGAGGACCCCTCCCTCTCGAAAGTCACCTTCCCTCCGCGCGCGATCTACATGACGTCCCTCGCGTTCTCGACGAACGGCAAATATCTCCTTGTCGGATGCTCCGGAGACGCGCACTACCTTATGGACGCGTTCGAAGGGCACCTGCTGGCAAAGCTTGTGGGTCACACCGGACTCGAGCGACGACGCCCGGATATGCCGGTCTCCATCGAGCCCCAGCGCGGTTGCAGTGGCGAGGAGGTATCGTGGACCCCTGACAGCAAATACGTCGTGAGCGGCAGTGTGGATGGGAAGATCTTCCTGTGGGATGTTTCGAACGTGCCGGCGAAACAAGGCCCGGTGAACTTGAACGCGGAGCCGCGCGTTATGCCGCCCGTGGCGGCTCTCGAAGGCCATCCCGGGCCTTCAAGGTGCGTCAAGTTCAATCCGCGCCTGGCGATGATGGCTTCGGCGGGGGCAGAGCTTGTGAGTGGCGCTTCTTGTGGATGCGCTCGTCGTGCCCAGGGTCTGAATTTATCGACGGTATAGGCGTTCTGGTTACCGGATCAGGCCGGGGATCCTGAGGAGCTAGCGAAGGAACTCTTGAAGAAGAAGTGACGGTTAATGGGTTGATTTCTGTGGGTCAATGTTTACCTATGACCTTAGTTGACTTCTAGCACCCTCATTGCAGGTTCGAGTTCTATTGTAAGATGCGCCGATACAGTACTTTTCGATTCGATTGCCTCTAAGTGGCACAGAAGGAATTCAAGGCGCGGTCTCGTCGTGATCGTCGTTGGTCTGAATGCTTCCCAATGGTTCGCAGTTCCTGGGTCATGACTGCTCCGCAACTGCGTTCCTCCCAGAGAGGTCACGTTCCTTGCAGTTGTGCCTCACTCATATCATCAGAGCCATTGTGCAGTTAGGGTCATGTCGGTGCCGTTCCTTGGTATCCGTCCGTCCCATTTCCACATGGGCAGGGGTAGAGAACCCTCAGGCTCTAGGCAAATGACGGTGGTTTGTGGGAACTTTGGCAGGCGTGGACTGAGCTCTTACGCTGGGCCCATCTCGCCGACTTGAATTTCGAGCTTACCTTCTGATCTGCTTCGTGGCCACTGCGGCACGCTCGTCGTCGTAACAAGGAACATGGTCGGAAGCATATCGCCCCCGCGTCAGCTTGGACGATCTTGGTCTGAGACCAATACTGCGCACAGTTTATACTTACGAGACCATTCAGATTCGTCAATTTTCAAAAGACTTCAGTCGCCCCACTTTCTCGAACCTGGAGGCAACCTACTAGAGGCGGGAAATCCGCATGTCCGACATTTTCAAAACGACTATCGGTATGTACACAAGCGCGGCTTTTACATATGTCCGAATGTCTCTGATGGTTTCATCTGTGGTGGTTTAGCCGCGGTGCGTGGTCGTAAGTGGTATGTGTTACATATTTACAACCCCTTGGCCGAAGGGTTGCTTGCACCTCCGACCCCGCACGGCAGAACCCAGCTTTCTGGCAACCAAGCTCAGGTACGGAGGACGCGGTGACAGGGTTGGGAGTCACCGGTCAGCACCACTGGAAAACAATTATCGAGCCTGGGTGTCAAGAGGTTATGCTGGCCTATGTTGAAGATCACTTCGTCGATGGGGCGGAATCCGCATTCGTTGCGGCGACCACCGTGCAGTGTCTCAATGCTCATTCTGGAGGCCATTCTAGTACGCAGTCCACTTCTAGCTAATTATTATCTTCACACGTTGATGCCGGCCGTTCCTGTTAGATGCGTTTTGCATGTGTGACGAACGATCGACTCAGTATCCTACCTACCTTTGCTTCGTGTGGTCTCGATGAGCAGCGCCGTTGATACAGGACAGTCGCTTGAAGGCGGCACCTGTGACACCTTCATCCCGCAAAGCGAACGGGACGTGTTTGCAATTCAAACTTGACGGTCGAGAGCCCTGGCATTTGTAACCGCGTACACGTCTAGCTTTCCTCAACTCTCCACCCGCAGAGCAAACGCACTAACGCGCCTTGCTTGCCTCCTTGCGGTGTTGCCAGCGTCGAAAGTCTGGACTGTGCCACTCGAATAACACCGTCGAGCCCGTGATCTGAAGCGGAGACATCGTCGAGTGGGGACGATCACCGCCGCTGCCCTTATCCGCCGCGGCATCCGGCCCCGAGTTTGTGGCGAGTTTGCGCTCAACGCACTCCCGTCCTTCTCCCGTGCGGCGTGGGCCGCCAACCCCGCCCCCGCCTCACGCGCGGGGCGCCCTGGACATGTTATTCCCCGCATCGCCCTCGAGGATCCCGGCGGAGACGTCAGGCCGCCGCCCTACCCGAGATCGATTGTCTCTAACGTGTTCGCCATACGTTTCGGCTCCGCCGACTACACTGGCAGCGGCGTCGGGGTAAGCAGCATCAACGACAGCTTCGCCTCCTCGCGCGGCGGGGGTCCATGGCTACGCCGAGTAGGGCGGTGCCGGGTTTACCGGGTGTTCGAGATGGAGACCAGTGATCTCGGGGCTCATGCCGCGCAGGTCGTAGAAACCGGTGGCGGATATACTGTACAGAGGGTGGTTCTACTTCCTTGGCCACTGGCCTCTGGCACTCCTTCCTGGCAACACGCGGACGCAGACGTCCACCCCCTTTCTAATCTCCTCCGCTAAGCTTTCGTGTTCGTCATCTACTCTGCAAGAAAATGCCTGACGTAACGCGCCATTTGCCAGATACTGTAGCACGGGTTTCGGCGACGCAGCGTTGCCCCACCGTCGACTACGCATTGCCTGTGATTAGCTACGAGAAATTCCATCATATGCATATAAACATATAGGAAGCCCTCTAGATGTGTGAATTTGATTGTAGCCGCTTCTCTTCCATTTTGATCGTACATTATTCTGTTTGGATATCCTCCTTTAATTATGTGATGAGGTGTCTACTTTGAAGCAAGCTTCGTCTGGAAGCAGATGGTGACCTGGTCCTCGGTCGGGAGGTCGGTCCAGAGGGCGCTTTCGGTGCGCGACCACGTGCGGCTATATTCGCCTACCCAATTAGGCAGGCGGACGTGGCAAGGGGCGCAAGTACAGCTTCTCGCTCGTATTTCTCCTCCAAACCTCTTCTCTTCTGGTATTGGCCTGGTCAGGATGCGTTTCTTCAGCTTCGTTGGTTTCTTCGTCGGCACTCTTGCTCTCCTGCAGAATGTCATAGCTTGTGCGTAACTTTTTCACCTTGACAAGACGTCATCCAAACGCTGAACTTGTGTGCTTCTGTGCCATCCTCTTTCCTACCCGTGCAGCTGCTCCCGCTTCGGAGTCCGGCGAGCCCGTAGTCCTGGCGATTGCGCAGTTCCCAGAAAGCAATACGCTTAGTCGTGCGTCTCCACCTTCTCTGCCGTATTTCCCTGACGCTGAATGCCGTCAATCGCGCATCCTCGGTTTGTAGATGTCGTGAACGGCGAACGGAACGCCATCCTGGTCTCCATTGAGAGCAAGGAGGCCGAACGGAATGTTACGCTGAAGAACATCGCCGGGTCCCTTCACAACGCCCAGACGAACAAGCTGATCAAGAACGTACGTGGAGGTCTCTATGTTGTGCTGCTCGCGTGCTCACATGTGTCCTGTAGTTCACGAAGACGGACTACCCCATCCCCCTCATTGAAGGCGCACCTCTACAGCTTCCTTACACGTTCCACAGCGAGTGAGCACCCATCGTTATGTTCTCACGCCGTCCCTTCTCCTTACATTCATTCCGCTAGGTTCAAGGTATGGTCCATTGCGTCGTAATGGCTGTTAGACATATCATAATAGGAGGTTGTAGCCCGGCGAGTACAAGTTGTCTGTTTGGATTGAGCACGCTGTTGAGGTATGTTCTCTCCTCGCTATGTATACCCCGCGATTCTTACAGGACTGGCAGGGCAAAACCTACCGTGTCACCGCATACGACTCTACCATCACGGTCGTCGAGCCCGAGTCTTCCTTCTTCGACTTGAAGCTGTGGGTGTCCCTACCTATTTTTACTTCCTCGATTCCTCACTGACTCTTGCGTCCGTGCCCTAGCCTCTCGACATACCTCATCGTCGTTGGCGTCCTCGGCGGTCTCGGCTACTACACCTACCTCACGCTTGCCCCCCAGCCCAAGAAGCGGAAGGCCCGTCCCGAGGTCTCCGTACCCGTCGGCACCGTCACAGCAACCGGCACGGGGGGCTACGAAGAGGAGTGGATCCCCGAGCACCATCTTAAGAAGGCGAAGAAGTCAAAAGCTACTGGCGCGGCAACCAGCGGCGATGAGACAAGCGGAGTGGAGAGCGGCACTGAGGGCAGGCGGCGCAAGGCCAAGAAGTAAATTATACACTGCGTGCCGCTGCTGGCTGGGCGTGTATGGGAGTCGGAGTCGGGCACGTCGTTGGGGGTAAGTTCTAGTTATCGTACGAGATATGGACACGGGCGCAAAAGTGGCACTGTGTACGATCCGCAGCTGCCATACCTACTACTCGGTTGCATTATATCTAATATACGACACACTCCTGCTTCCGGTAAACTTGCTGCGTGGAGAAACCGTCGTAGATACTGGCTGGATATTCGCGTTGAACCCATATGGCAGGTAATTGGCATGAAGCAGCACAGGGTGGAACCACACATGATAGTGTTGGACAACGACGGAATAACAGGATGCAGGAGAACGTAGTATTGCGGGTAGTGCTATACGTCAATGCTCTTGTAGCCCTTTACCTACACGATCCGTGAAAGTCAGCACAAAACGCACGGGACACTGCCAGGCATTACGCACCCTATTGTCCCTCAGCATCTCGATATACCGCTCCCGGAGGTCTTTGCAGCTCTCCAGGTGGTTTACGCTCTCGGTCTGGTAGCAGTGGTCGAGCTTGTCGCGGACGAGCTTTGCCTCCATGGTGCGCACCCAGGACTCGCGCAGCGTCTGCTCGCGCTCGGCGAGGCGTGCTGTCGCATATCTCAGCCCATAATTGTACGAGTGTAAAACAGAACGATGACGCACCTTTGTATTCGCCCACACGGGCTTCGTCTATGGACATGGCCGTGGATCTAAGAACGTTGTGTCGCCGGAGGACGGGTGAGGACAACCTTGGGATAAGTACGTGCAACGACGGAACAACGTATTAAGCGCTGGATGTAATGAATAGATCACGTGCATTTCCTTGCATGGGCGTCTTTTCCTTTCGGTGGACTCTGGGTCCGGGCCAGTAAGTACGGCGACATCAAGACGTTAACCAATGTTCATATCCACCGAAGTACACCTTCTTCAGACTCTACCAGAATTACTTTGAAAGGGTGTATTAAATTATCGTTATCTTAGCCAACCCGCAGGCCTTGCTAGGTCGAGATCCTTACATGCGCAACCAAGGTGGACGCCCTCTCTGAGCCTATTATCTATTAACCCCAGAACCGCGGAGTGACCGAGTGTAGTACCAGTCTACTGATCTCTGCCTACGTCAAGTCAACGATATGCGGAACTCCAGAGGCAATCATTCGACTACGACACCCCGTACGTCCGGCCTTTTCTCTCGGGTTCTCATCTCTGACAGGCATCGGCTCCATAGAGCTCGAGTGTGCACGTCCGTTAATCAAATCACAACCTCTCGGAGCCCATCAACATCGTTTATACTTGTAGCTCGTTATTTCCGATGCGAAGAGGATCGTCGTCGCTCTAGGTCCTTGCTTATCGTGACCCGAAACTTCTGCGCAGAGGCCGCCCATGGAGCGAGCGTTCTTCCAGATGCCGTAGAATACTTCTTCATTCATGCGACCGTGACATCCCTGGCGTAACCTTCTCACCCGATGTCCGTGCAGAACGGCGAGTCGCTGGCCACATGGCCCTCCGCGAGAAGCTTGAGCGGCCCAACTTTGCCCGGCCGGACGCGCTTGCTGCAAGGCACGCAGGACGGGGGGGAGAATCGACCCACGCCATATGGGAGCAGCTCCCTGCAGCTCGACGTCAACCCCGACTCGGCGTGCTCTCGTATAGACCTCTAGCGAGAACTTCCTGGGTAGCTAGCTCGAAGCGATGGCGTTCTCAGCGGCGGAAGTGCGTCCTTCAGTGGATGTGTGGCTGCATTCTTGAGACGCTGATTGTGTTTGAATTTTTCTTCTAGTCGAAGCTGGTGTCGATCTTCGTCCAGTCCATTCTATATGGTGAGCTAATGTGTCCTGGTACGCGAGAAAATAACTCAACCGACCTCTATTGATTACAGGCATATACACGACGCTCTTCTACAACACGACCTACGCTCTCTTGTGGGGCCGGCCGCTGGAGCTCCCCCTCCGCAGGGGCATGCTACGGGTATCATTGCTGATGTTCGTTGTCGCCACGATGGTGCGCCGCATCGTAACTTTGTTTTCTGCGTTCTGCCAATGCTGAGTTCTTCTTTTACCTCTTCCCAGCATGTTGCCACCAACTTCTCGCGCATAATCCTCGCGTTCATCGTCCACGCTAACGATGTCGGGGGTCCTGCCGCGTTTTTCAACCAGCTGTCGAATTTTACGCAGATGTTCGGCAGCACACTATACGTTATCCAGACGCTTCTCGGAGATGCCATGGTGGTGAGCTCTTCTCAACTGGCCTTGCGCGCACCAGATTGCTTGAGCCCCTCGAAAGCTGTATCGCTGCTATCTCGTGTGGGAGCGAAAAATATGGGTCATTGCATTCCCAATCGTTTTGCTACTGGGTAGCACAGGTACGGTTCTTGAAGTTCCCCATATTCTTTGCGTGCAACCAGCTCATACCTTCGTCCATGCGATCCGTTTAGCAACCGGAGTCGGCATCCTCTACTCGTTCGACAAGGTCGTCCCACAGGCGGCCATTTTCGTCGTCCAGCTCGCCCACTGGATCACCGCCTTCTTCTCCATGACCTTCGCCACGAACGTTATCTGCACGGGTGCGCCTCTATCATTCGTGTAAGTAGTGTCGTCTGACCTTCCTGCAAGCCCTGGTCGCGTATCGTATCTGGAGGATCAACCGGAGCCACCTCGCGTTCCGCCATCGCAAGCTACGCCCGATCATGCTACTCATCGTCGAATCTGGCGCCGTCTACTCCGCAACGCTTCTGGCGCTCCTCATCCTTTACAACGTCGACTCGTGGTTCCAATACGTCGTCCTCGACGCCGTCTCCCCTACTGTCGTAAGTGCGCCTTGCAGATCTCCTTCGCGAGTCTAGTGCTCGGTGCTCACTAGGCTGTTTTCAAGGGCATCGTGTTCTCAGTGATCATGCTACGCATTGCGACTGGGGTGTCGAACGAGGAGGGCGAGACGGCGCTCATCGACGACGCGGACCACAACAACGCCATCGCCACTGGCATCCAGCTCTCGCGCGTCTCGTCGCGCGGCGGGCGCAAGTCCGAGCCGTCGGTTGAGACGGCCTAAAACGATTAGCGTACGATTCACAATGAGAATTCTTTTCATGTCTATTATCTAGGGTTCTGGTGTACAAACAGGGTATATATATAAAGTGTACAATACGTGCGATACATTCATCCATCCATATACACCATAACAAGTCACAGCAAGTCATAGCAACGCGAAGTGTCCCAACGGCCCACAGAAAAGCGAAAAGCTTTTAAAGCATACATGTACGGGTATGAGCGGGGCCGCAAATCCAGAATGGTGATCGGTCGTGAGCGTGAGCATCAGTCGTCGAGCGAGATGACGGCAGGCGCATCCCCTTCCGCTCCCTTCTGCATAAAGTGACATGAGCTTCTGTAGCACTCCACCAAGACAGGTTAGTTCCCACTCACCGACTGTCGTTTAGCCAGCACCTCCTCGCTGCGCGAAGACTCGTCTCTTGAGTTGAGGTCATGCAGCGCAAACTCCGCATCAGGCAGGTCCGACGCGTGCGACGGGGGTGCGAACTGCAGGCGAATACGCTGGAACGCGGACTTGCTCGTGATGCCGACCTGGCGGGTGGGGTCGCGTCCGGAGCCCGCCGTGCGCGAGATGGTGTCGGAGACGTAGGCGGAAGTCCCATTGATCGACGTGATACCGAGCCCGATACGGACGATGATCATTGAGAAGACTAAGCCGACAATTGGGGAAATCTGTTCGTGGGGATCATTGTTATCGAGTTCCAACCTTGATGGGAAAGCGAGGAAACATACTGCGTCCAGCAAGACATACTGGAACCAGGATCCGGTTTTGTAGAGGATGAGGAGCGTCAGAAGGGTGGCAGAGTAGACCATCCCGGATTCAAGCACCAGAAAGATGATTGGGCGGTAGCTGTGGTCCACGAAATTCATGATTGCCCGGTTCATGTGCCATATGCGTAGCGCGACAAGTCCTTAGGGTAAGGCGTCTCAGGTCAGTCTGGAAAGTCTAACCAAAAGCGCATGTAATAGCTATGCCTACCGGTGCAGATGATGTTCGTTGCGAGTGTGAGAGAGAAGAACGACAAGATCCAATGCTGGAGCTCGTCCACGAATATCTCCGCTTCTGGGACGACCTTGGCAAACGAGTACAAGATCCCGATGCCGGAAGCTGAGAAAGGCACAGTCAGCCTTGATGTAATGATTCGTGGCCAGCGTAGGCTAGCATGAGACCGTACCTGTGCTCCCAAGGAGGAGAATGAATGGCACGATGATGACATACAATCTACCCCATACTAGGTAGCATCTATACAACTATTGGACCCATCAGTGGGGCGGCGCGCCTTGTGGGGCGTTAAACAGAGACGTACCACAACGCTATCGCCGATGAGTGTCTGAGCGACGTAGACCGTGCTGCCGAAGATCTGCGTGAACTCGGAGAGCTGGTTAAAGAAGGCGGCGGGCCCGCCTGGAGCGTTCCGGTAGATTATGAAGGCCTTGATTGTGCGTGTGTAATTTATTCCGATGTGCTGCGCCGGTCGGAGGTAAGAGTTAGGTAATATGAGAGCATCGTGGGGGGGGGGGGCAAGACGAACCAGCGTGGCCATGACGAACATGAGGACGGTGATCCACAGCATAGGGTCCTGGGCAGGTTGTCGTTGGGGACGTTTGGAGAGCAGGACCCATACTGTGAGGATGAAGACCACTGCATATGCACCTAAGTATGGATGACGCGACACCGCAACACACAGTTAGCCGACGTGCCAGCTATTCATCGATGGCTCACACTCACCATATAGTAGAGTCTGGATGAATATGGAGACGAGCTTGGCCTGCAATTTGAACACACGTCAGAAAGGGCTGGCGAGGAAAGCACGTAGGGAAGACTACTGACCTCGTCAGGAGGAAAGGCCATGTCGCATTGGCGAGGCGGCGATTGGTGCGAGGCGACCGGGATCAAGATTCATATGTAGGCGAAGCTAGGCGCAGGGAGGGGGGATCTTATACGCCATACGCCAGTGCAGCAGTGGAGGTTGAACTTACTTCGGGCGCTATGACAGGGAAACTGACAACGAAGACGAGAAATCTGCAGAGAAGACACATGTTCTACGTAGCCCGGCGTCAGGATCCCGGGCTCACCAGTCACGGCAAGTGGCCACGCCATGGGACTAGTTTCTTCACGGAGCGCCCGTACGTGAGCAGCCGGCCGATGGGAGACTGCCAGTGGGAGTGGGGATTGCCTCTTACGAGACGTTGCCTATACAACGAAGCCTCGGAAGCGAGCAAGGTGACTGAACGTTGAAAGGACTTCAATGAGGGCTACGGCCATATCTATCTCCCCCTCGAGCGGCCCCCAGCGTTCTTGTTCCTGCAGCGCGACCCCGGATGCATTGTACTGGCAGTGCGCCCTGGCCACACAAAGAGGGTTTCAGTGATCCAGAAGCATTGGTGGTGATATAGTGGTGCGCCACGAAGCTCTCGGCTGTGATGCTGCCTCCAACAACGTCGGCCAAGGAAATGCCCAATGACAGCATGGGGGTCGCTGCAGGACGATTGGCGTCTGCGATCGGCGACAGTATAAGCCTTCTGAGCCCGCTAGAACCACCTGACTCCACGGCCAACTCCGGAACGCCTATTGAGTTCGGGCTTGGACGTAACGCGGTCTCCGTCCTTGTCGCATACACCTCTTCTGCCCGAATCATGACCGCGCCCAGCGTAAAGTCTTTCCAGCTCAACACGGGCACAGCCATCCCGGCTGTAGGCCTGGGGTGGGTTTTCTTTTGTACCGTTTCTGCGCCAAGCTCACTTCAGAGATATTCAGGTGCTTCATGGGTCCGACCGCGGTCGGCGAGAGCGAGGATGTGACCGCGATGGTCAAGACGGCACTAGACTTGGGCTATCGCCACGTCGACACGGTGGACGATACTTTGTCCAGGAAAAACACGACCAAGAGCTGATTCCCCAGCACCCCTGCAGGCCGCGAATTACGGTCTGTCGAATCGAAACCTTCAATGTATCGAACCAAAACTGACTGGTGACTTGCCACAGGAAATGAACTGTCTGTCGGCAGAGCCCTTAAGGAAACCTCCGTACCCCGGAGCGAGATCTTCCTGACGACGAAACTTGAGTTGGTACCCCGATCACACCGCCATCCGCGCATCGTGCTCACTCACCCCAAGCCAGAAGGATCACCATCGAGCCAACGAGGCTCTGAACGCGAGCCTCCAGAAGCTCGGTGTAAGTTATGTCGACTTGTATTTGATGCACTGGCCTATTGCATACGACGAATCAGGTTCGTGGATCATCGGCACAGCCAACGCTATACACTTACTCACCATGAGGCCACCGTGCGCAGGGCGGACGCTCCAGCCTGACGAGAACCCGACATACGTGGAGACGTGGAAGGCGATGGAGAAGCTCGTCGCCCAAGGTGTGTGTGAACGCGGAACCTGATTATGGTCCGCTTCGCGCAGATTTCCTGACGGCCGTCGTGGTCATTAGGCACGGCAAGGGCCATCGGGGTATCCAACTTCAGCGAGAAGACCCTGACCGAACTCCTCGCGCACGCCGAAGTTGTTCCCGCCGTCAACCAGGTCGAGCTCCACCCGTCGCTCCCGCAGCACGAACTACTCGCCTTCTGCCGTGCACGCGGGATCCTCCTCACGGCCTACTCTCCGGTCGGAAAATTCAAGTTTGCGAACGATCCCGCGATCGTGGCCATCGCGGAGGAACGCCACGCAAGTTGTGCACAGGTGCTCTTGAGTTGGGGCGTCCAGAGGGGTACGGTCGTCATCCCGAAGTCCGTGCACGCGGTACGGTTGCGAGAGAACCTGGAGGTGAGAGATACGTCCGGTGAATCCGAGTTCTACCAAAGCTGTTCATGCTTACTATGTCGGTCCGGCCAGCTTGTGGATCTTTCCGAGGAAGAGATGGCGGCGCTAGATGGGTTCCACAAGAAGCCAGGGATGCACCGAAGCGTATGCGGCTTTCACTCGGCCGAGCTGGGCGGGTCGTGCTGGGGTTGGACGTACGACCAGCTCGGCTGGCAGATGACCATAGGCGGCGTCCATCTGTAGATAAACTATATCTGTGGCTAGATCAGGAATTTGGCTTCACTATAAGTCAAGCCTACGGGCGCAAGCATATATCTCCGTCGCCCAGAACGTCCCTGTCATCCTTGAGCAGACCTACCCAATATCCCCGCACCGCCTCTCTCCCAAACCACCATCATGTCTGCCAACGGGAACGCCACAAAGCCTCCGACCATCCTCGAGAAGATCTACGCCCAGCGCCAGAAGGACGTCGATGCCGCGAAAGCCACGCCAGGGACCCGCCCAGAAGAGCTCGACGCGTACCTGCAGATGGGCCTCGCCCCGCCCCTCATCGCCCTCGTCCCCCGCCTCAAGACGAACCCCTCTACCGCAACCGCGAACCCCTCGCTCAGCCTCATGGCCGAGATCAAGCGCGCCTCCCCATCGAAGGGCGACATCGCGCCGCACGTCAACCCCGCGCGCCAGGCGCTGCTCTACGCGCAGGCGGGGGCGTCCGTGATCTCGGTGCTCACGGAGCCGACGTGGTTCAAGGGCTCACTGCTCGACATGCGCCTCGTGCGGCAGGCGATTGAGCCTTTGGGCGTCGCGCGTCCCGCCGTGCTCCGCAAGGAGTTCATCTTCGCCGAGTACCAGATCGCGGAGGCCCGCCTGCATGGCGCTGACACCGTGCTCCTCATCGTCGCGATGCTCACGCAGGAGCAGCTCGAGCGCCTGTACAAGTACTCGCTCGGGCTGGGCATGGAGCCGCTTGTGGAGGTGAACAACGCGAGGGAGATGGAGCGCGCGCTCGCGGTGGGCGCGAAGGTCGTCGGGGTCAACAATCGCAACTTGCACGACTTCAGCGTGGACATGGGCACAACGAGCGGGCTGGTGGATATGGTACGCGAGAAGGACATCATTCTGTGCGCGTTGAGCGGGATTCAGGGGCCGGAGGACGTGAAGGTGTACAAAGAGCAGGGCGTGAACGCGGTGCTGGTTGGGGAGAGCTTGATGCGCGCGGCAGATACGACGGCGTTCATCAAGGAGCTGTTGGCGTGGCCCGATGCCTGAGCTTGTCCGCGGACATGACATTCGGCGCAGAGAGGAGCGGATAGGATAGGGGAGGAAGCAAAACGGCTGTGTACCATACCTGTAGACCGTCGAGATGGACGGATATAAAGATGCAATCTCGAGAATAGGGGTGGTCAGAGTGCACGATTCTGCGCGATTACGGGGACGATTCCGCGAACGATTCTGAAAGTGATTCTGGTCCCAAAATCGCAATTCTGGTAGAATCGCGCAGAATCGCAGAAGCGGCTCCAGAGCGAATCGCGATTCTGACGATGCGATTCTGCATCAACCAAAAATCGCGTTCGAAATCGTGTCCAGAATCGCCCCCAAAATCGCATTTAGGGAGGGGGTGGTCAGAGTGTGAGCGATTGGATGGCGATTCTGGGTCCCAGAATCGCCGCAAAATCGCTCTCGGAATCGCCTCAGAATCGTCAACTCTGACCACCCCTAATGCGACGCCAGAGGTTCCCATCACTCATTATTGCTACTAGAAGGCAAATCAAAATCACATTAATTCGCATTAGTCCGCTGTCTTTAGTGACCGTCGCGATCTTATAAGTATGTGTTATTCAACCGACCAAAGCCTGTCATAACGGTTGCTTAACTCAATGACTAGATTTGACGCCCACTTCTTCTCCCCCTCACCTCCTTGCACGCTCCTTGAGCTTCATTCCCGCGACCATCGAGACGATCCTGTCCGCTAAGTACTGTCGGTTCGATGTCTCGCCTTGTTCAACGGAGAGCTCGAAAAGAGCAGTCCCGTGAAACAAACACGTGAACGGCTCAGCCGGGAGGAGAGTAGCAGGAAAGCCGGTTCAGTATGTGCGTTCGCCATCCTTCGGCGACCTCCCCGGATTCCATGACTAACTTGTTCCAACTCCCCTTCTTAAGTTCGTCCGTTCTTTGCATTGGAGCGTAGCATACACGCGCAAAAACGGTTATACGTTCAGTCGACAAACTCGCCACGAGATACCGCCCACCCGCGTTGTACAGCAAACCCAGCATGTCCTACCCCGTCAGCTTCCCCGCAAGCAACCCCCTTGTTACCGTCACCTATCGTACGTGCACCACGCCCTACGTTATTCCAGCCTGTCAAACCATCTCACTGACCCACGTGCTCCCAGCTTCGGCGACGGTATGGGTGATTGAGATGCACAACGGCGCCGACAACCGTCTGACGGAGCACTTCCTCACGCAAGCACTGAAGCCCGCATTGGACACGGTCGAACGGCATTGGCGCGAGAACTGGCGCGCTGCCGTCGCGAACAAGGATGAGAAGCTCGCGCAGGGGGCCGTGATCCTCGTTGGGAACACTAAGCAGGACAAGTTCTTCAGCAATGGTGCGCCTCACCTCCTATAGTGTTTCACTTCACTGGTCTGGTCATCTTGGACTGGTGTGGGACGGTCGAAGCGCGTGGCTAACGCAACTCCGTTTCGTGGGCAGGCCTCGATCTGGCGGGTTCGCAGAAGGATCCGGCGTTCAAGACGAACTTCTTCCCATGTGCGTACATAGCCGCTTTGCTCTCCCTTTAAACAACATATCCGCTCTGCCCTCCCCAAAACAGAAATAGCCTCGCTTCTTCGTGTCTTCGTTGCGCTTGCTTATTGCTAACCGCGACCGTGACCGCTCCGTGTGTATGCAGTGAGCTTCAACCCGGTTCTTCACCGCCTCCTCACCCTCCCCAGTAAGCTATCCGTCACTTGCTGCCACTGTGGTTCCCTTCCCATCTGACCGCGATGCGTTTCCTGTCTCTTGATAGTCCCGGTCATCGCTGCCATCAATGGGCACTGTTTCGCCGGCGGCATGGCTCTCGCTATGGCATGCGACTACCGCGTCATGACAGACGGTAGCAAGCGCAACGCCTGGATCTGTATGAACGAGGTGCGCCCGTGGTCTCGCGAACCGAAAAAAGCGAGGATCGCTAACACTGCTGCATGCGCAAACCGTCACCAGATCCATTTCGCGGCCCAGATTCCCCTCTTCCTCATGGCCGTCCTCCGCGCCAGGGCCTCGAACCCGCAGGTCCTACGGAAGATCGTCCTCGAGGGGCACCGCTTCACGCCGGAGGAGGCCCTCGCTGCAGGGATCGTGGATCACATCGCCGGGGAGAACACAGTCGGCGTGTTGGCCGCCGCGCAAGCACTCGCGGAGAAGGTGGGCCCGGTTGCGAAGACTGGTGCCTGGGGCATCAACAAGGTTCGTTCGTCTTCAATATGAATACCCATCTACGTCCAGGCGGCAGGTATCGTCGTCGGGTACTGCGCCACGGTTGTAGTTGGACGCTTTATATGATAGGGCCGGATTCCTCGGTGAAGGATCCCAACAGTTGTTCGCCGGGATTCGTTGATGGCCTATCCTGATGCTTAACCGATACTGACACTGGTTCTCCGTGATTATTCCAGCGCGAACTCAATAGAGAAGTCATCGAGGCTCTCACACGAGATGTACAGATATTAGATGTGGTCGCTGACGACAAGGCGGCGAAGGCGCGGTTGTGAAGGATTGGTGCATGTGCGTCGCGTGTAGGAGGGGCTGCTCTATATGGGCCTATTGACGTTTGTATCTCAACAAGCTCATTTGAAGTGGTTTCGCAGCATCGTAGGAGTGTCGAAAGTTGACCCACACGGAGACCTAACAGGGGGCGGGATGGGTGGAGAAGGCTAAATGAGCGATGCGATGGTATTGGGCAGCAAGTATCTCTAGCAGTGGGCAAGGTAGTGGTTGCCAAGGTTATGCGGGACAGACGAGCGTCGAGACCGCGGTGTTGTCAAGACTCAAATGATCGATGGTCGACTTCTTTCGTCCAACAGAAGGCGCTCAGTCGCTGCGGACGCGCTCTTCGGAGAACAACACAGGTCCTGTGCTATTCATAGAGATCGTTTATGCAAGTCTATGAATGCTCCAGGAGCTGCGAGGATAGTGCACGGTGAGAGCCTTGTTTTTATAGCTGGAGGAACGCTGAGAGTTGCTTGTTGCCGCGGGATAGCATTAGTACTGACAGTAGCAAAAAGGGTTCCTGATTGGGTCGTCGCAAGTCCACGAGATGGGACAAGGGATGGAAGGCTCTATTTCAGGGTAATTCGAACGCTTGCAAAGCATTTCCCGAGCTTGTGCCTCGTTGACGACAACAATCATGCTCCACTATAAATCGCTGCCCACGCCGCGCCCGGCCATCTCATCTCTCCCCTTCCCCCTTTTCCTCGACTGCAACTTGCAAGGCTAGGCCCTTGTCCTTCCCTTCCCTTTCCAGTTTCTTCTGTCAGGTTGCAGCCCCGGCCGGCCCCAAGTTTCGTCATGCAGCTCGCTCTTTCCTTCTCCACCCTCCTCGCCAGCGTCCTCTTCGTCCTCTCCGCCACCGACAGTGGCGTCCAGGCTGCCCCCGCCAAACGCGCTAGGACTATTACGCTCCCCTTGACGCGCCTCCACCAGAACCGTGGAGATGTCCATCCCCAAGTGGTGCGTCCTCCCCTGCCATTGTCCAGCCAAAAATAGATGCTCATTGTCGCGTCGCGGATGTTTATCGTCTCGCCCGATCGATGTTATGTTGCTGTATCCGTACACAGCTCCTGCAACAGCACATCAACCGTAGCCAGCGCCGCATCGCGCGCATGAAGGGCGTTGCGCCTCCGAGCAAACGCGACCTTGAGCACAACCTTGCCAAGCGCCTCTTCATCCCGCCCGGCGGTCGCCCCGGTACGATCGCGATCGAGAAGCGCTTCAACCGCCAGGGTGCCAAGGGCTCCGTTTCCCTCGTCGAGGAGGACGACGAGTCCCCCGAGCTCGAGTCGTTTGCCAAGCACCGCGGCCAGGCGGGCAAGGCCGTCGCGGCCGCCAGGAAGGGCAAAGGCAAAGGCGGCAAGGGCGCCGCCGCCACTGGTAACGGCAACGCGAATGGCAATGGCAATACGGGTGCGGCCTCCTCTGCATCCAACCTCACGCCCGCGAACCAGCCCACCGCGAACAACTCGCTCGGGCTCGCAATTGAGTGCGTAGTCTGTTTCCCACTCCCACACGTAATGATTGGCAGTAATTGAGATGTGGTTCTGACGCGTCCCGCTTCCCAGGGCGCAGGATGTTGGTTACATCGCGACCATCCAGATGGGCACGCCCCCGCGCGATTTCAACATTCTCATGGACTCGGGCTCTGCGGATCTCTGGGTCGGAGCCGAGAACTGCCAGTCCGAGTCCGGTGGCGACTGTGTGCGTTGTCTCATTTCGCGTCTGATAGCAAGCCCCGTCGCAGCTCGCAAGCTCCGCTGACTGTCACTGACCAATTCGTGCGTCTGTAGGGCAACCACAACTTCCTCGGCCCGCAGAGCTCGTCGTCGTTCAAGGACTTGGGCAAGCAGTTCCAGGTCACGTACGGGACGGGCAACGTCCAGGGCGACATCATCCAGGACGACATCAGCGTCGCCGGCCTCGCGCTCCCCGCCCACACCTTCGGTGTCGCCACTGCGGAGTCCGTCGACTTCTCGGACGATAGCGTGCCGTTCGATGGCCTCATGGGCCTCGCACAGTCGGTACGTGTGCACCCCGTTCATTATCGCATCCGTCGGACTGTGTGTACTTGAAGTCCGATCGCTGATCGCCTCCTCAACGATTACAGACTCTCTCGGAGCAGGGCGTCGCCACGCCCGTCGAGTCCCTCTCCAAGGCAGGCCTGATCGGCGACGCCATCACCTCCTACAAGATCTCACGCCTCGCGGATAACAAGAACGACGGCGAGATCACGTTCGGCGGGCTCGACAGCACGAAGTTCGACGCGCAGACGCTCGTGACCTTTGACAACGTTGCGACGAACGGCTTCTGGGAGGGTGCGATGGACGCGGTGAGCGTCGACGGGACGGACACGGGCCTCTCGGGCCGCAGCGCGATCCTCGACACCGGCACCACGCTCATCGTCGCACCCCCCGCGGATGCCGCCGCGGTGCACAAGCTCATCGATGGCGCGCAGGACGACGGACAGGGCGGGTTCACGATTCCCTGCGACACGACCGCGTCTGTCGCGCTCACGTTTGGCGGGCAGTCGTTCGCGATCGACACGCGTGACCTTATCTTCGCGCAGGCGGACAACACGGGCACCACCTGTGTTTCTGGCATCTCGTCCGGCCAGATTGTCGATGACACGACGTGGCTGGTGAGTCCTCTTCTGTACTCCCTTCTCTTCATTCCGTAGCTTGCTGACTTGGGTCTATGTGTTTTTCATGCAGGTCGGCGATGTGTTCTTGAAGAACGCCTACTTCTCGACGGACGTGACAAAGAACCAGATCTCGCTCGCGAAGCTCGTTTGAAAGCTTGAGCTCGCTTGCTGCCTTGCCTTGCCCTGCCTTTCTGCGCGCGTTGGGGGATTCGGATCGGATATGGACTTGCGTTCTTGCTGCATGGTATCACCGGCCTTTTGCTACTTCACTGTTGTTTTGCTGTCCGTACCCAGCGTCGTGCGCATTGCATGCGCGTAACTTGCACAATTGAAACAAACTCTCAAACCCAATTAATCTTGTGTTGGCCAGTGGGATCTCTTGGGGGCCTGAACGGATACCGCGAGCTTCACTCTTTCCCCGCGCACGCGCCCTCTCCCGCGATAGCGGCGGTGTTTAAGAGACCATTTGTCTTCAGCTACGCGTTATAGAATGCCATAAAGGGGCGTCATGTGGGAGTTCCTTGGTTCTCTACATTCGGTATGTATGTTATCAGGTACGCGCGTCGTCCTTGGGCAACCGCATGCACAGTCATTCCGCAAGTCATTCCACTGCCAGAGGATCAGAGCCTTTCCTAGCCTTCCGTGAGCGGCGGCCCAGCGGCGTGCGTGCGGAACTGGCCTGAGCTGGCCCCCCTCCAGGACGAACGCACGGGCCCTCTCGCGTCTCACGCAATATGAATCCTCGGGGCGTCGCGCGGTCACAAGGTGCGCCTTCTTCCGGGGTCTTCGCGGTGGGCGATGGGCGTCCTGAGGCACGCTGCTCCGCGACCCGTGCTCGGCGTAGCACCTTCTCGCGTGGGTAGCGATGTCCAGAGGAAGGAAGCCCCGAGGACGTGGTAAGTTGGTGTTTCTGGGTTGAGCGGCGCGGCGGCACGGAACGCGGGACGGGCGGACAGGCAGAAAGTTTGCAAAGTTGCCTCTTTCGGGTGGACGACGTTCGATGGGTGCCGTCTGTAGTCGGCGAGGCCGATCGGGCAAGATTTGTTTGCAATTCTGCGGGGCGTCCGCAGGACTGCGCAGAGCTGGTCGAGCGACGCACGCAGTCGTATCTACACTGCAGCAAAGCGGAAGCAGAGGCAGACACAGGATAAATCTGTGGGCGAATGAGCGAAGACTCACCTAAGCTGCCAACGCCGTCGTGCGATTCCGCGAAGATGCAGCATCGAATGGCCTGGGCACGGAGGCGCTTGGCGTGCAGATCCGAGCTGCGGATGCCGGAGACCCGGGAGAGTGCGGGGCGGATCCATGCTGGGACCATCACCATTCTGACCCTCAACGTAGGCCCCTCGGTCGTGAGTGGCTGCCGCTGCAGAGGAATTCCGCGCACGGACCACTTCAGGGTGCAGCATCTTCCCGAAGCGATTTGCGGGGCGTCCAAGCTGCTGTCGGATACGCACGTTTCTCGGCACGAGGGTTTCTGTCTATCTTCCATGTTGACAGTCGCCGCGGGCGGGGAGCAGCGCGCCGGCGCCAGGGAGGAGAGATGTTGCTTCTATGTATAGTCTTACTTAGTAAACGAACAGGGGCGAGCGTAGGAATAGATACAAGATGAGGCATTGGGTGGATGACACAAGTGGAGGGCTGGCAGGAAAACAATAAGCAGTCGGATGGGTGTCGCGGTCAACGTCGGCAAGCAATGACAGATGTCGG
>BACB01005505.1:0-79694 GCA_000338015.2 Ganoderma multipileum BCRC 37180 | reverse complement strand
ACTATTGCATGTTGTACATGGGGGATGGCGACCTCCAAAATTGTTAAACGGCAAAACTCCGACTAGTAGCGGACGGGATAGCGACCAATGCGACGGCGATAGCAATACTGTATGTAGACGAGTGCGAGAGTATACAATGGCAGCATGGGCCAGTCCATATCATACCGAACCGACACTTGTAATGAACCGAGATTGAGATCGAGAGAAGCAGGGGAGATCGTTCAGTATTCGTTAGGAATTTGTAGCGTGAAGTAGGGGTGGTTGAGGGCCTCCTTGACCGTTATTCGTTGCGCCGGGTCAAAAGTCAGTAACTTCTTAACGAGGTCGAGGAAGTGGCGGTTGACAGGATCACTTGCAGGAACGATTTCCTAAGAAGACGGAAAAATACTGTCAGGCCGTTGGATTGCAGACAGACCAACGTACTCACCTGCAAACTCCGACATGCTCGTACTTCCTTCTTGCTTTGGCGCGACGCCTTAGGCTTTGGCCAGTCGAGTTTGCTCCCCTCCTTAAAATATTCCGGCTTTGCTCGAGCACCAGATCGCGCGAACCTCTCCGGCATCTTGCCCATGACCTGCTCCATCATGGCCAGGTGCTCCAAGTTATCATGGGTCTGGAATAATGCGACTCCTGTGTAGAATTCGACGAGGATACAGCCGAGAGAGAAGACGTCGCAAGGGTATGACCAGCCGAGTCCTGGAGCAGGCGTACGATAAGCAAAAATTGATCCCGTCACAGAGCGCCACGTACCGAGGATGATTTCAGGAGCACGATAATGCCGCGTTGACACAACGCTTGAATGGTATTCGTCTTCGAAAGTCGCTGATCCGAAGTCGATGAGGCGGATATCGGTTGAGTGAAGTATTCGCTTGCTCCTACTTGGTGCACCGCGCTAAGAAGACCGATGGTGGTTAATTACATACATAGGCCACATAGGTCTATAGTCTCTCACCTTCGACGACGTGGGGACTTGAACGATCTGATAATCATTGTTTACCAATAAGATATTTTCAGGCTTCAGGTCGGTATGGATTAGATGGAGTTCGTGAAGGACTGGTATAGCATATCATCAGCCCCTCGTATGGGGGTGAGCGGACGAGGAGATCGGGACGTACATGCTACACTGCCCAGGAGCTGTCTCGCGAATGATTGGATGTGTTGACGTGGGAAGGGGGCGAAGTCGTTCTCCTTGAGGAAGTCGTATACGCACATGCCAAGAAGCTCGGACACCAAGCAAATGTGATTCCGGTGGTCGAACCATGTAAGCAAGTGGATGCATTTGCTGAAGCGCACGTCAGCAACCTCGGTTTTCAAGCGCGGTAGGCAGGATTCTCACTGTCGATTGAGAGGGTCTCGTTCTTTGAGCTTCTGCAGCACCCGGACCTCAATTTTGCTTGCGTCGCGGTACTTGGGGATGGCTCGAATGATCTTGATTGCAACCCGCGTGTTTGTCTCAGTGTCTAGGGCCTCGACCACTTTTCCGAACGTCCCCTGGCCAAGTAGCCGAACAGTCCGGTCTATGGCCGCGCAAGTCAGTCTCATTGAATGTTGACGTTCAAGTGAATATCACTTGCATCGTCTGTATATCATATCATCCGGAACGATAATGTAGTGTCCCTCTTTGTCGTCGCATGGGACTTGCGCCTTTGATGCCTGATACAAACGATAGACAGATCAGCATTGCCCCTACAGGAGAATGGAGTACGCACATCGTCTGCAATGACACCGCTTGCACCTGCGAAGGCCTTGTTCGCTGCGATGGCGTTTGAAAGGGCACCATTCGTAATGACCTTCTTGGCGATGCTACCAATGTCGTCTGCAGGGTCCCGTTTCCGCTTCTTGGGAGCGGGGGCAACGGTAATTCCAGAAGAAGTGCTGGCGGAAAGGGCTGCTTCTGCGGCGGCTCTCGCCCGTGTGCGGATGGGTGCGGAGTAAACGGGGGGCTGGTAGGACGCAGAGTACATGGCGGTGTGGGTCGTCGCAGGGGAGACGGTTGAGGGCGGGGGTGTGTCGTCGATGACGATTACCTCTCGGACCTTGCCTGAGCTATCGACTTCTTGGACCTCGCTGTACGTGACTGTGAACTGCTGCCGTTTGCGCTTGCGAGCCGTCACGGGGGGAGTCGGCATGGCGCCGATGTTGCTGGGTGGTGGAGGGCGATGGGATGGGTGGGAGTACTGGGGGAGCATCTGGGGGGCTAGGGCGTGCACTGCGGCCTGCATGGGGGGCGTATACGCAGGAGGAGGTGGTGGTTTGGGAGAGAGGGAGGGAAGAAGTTATCAAACTGATATAGCGCAGAGCAGTTTCGAGTGAGAGAGTGTCGCTGCCCACGGCATCCTTATTTGTTGTTTGGTTCTAGAGAGCCACGCCCTTCAGCCACTCTTACGCAAACCGCCCTTTTCTCGCCCGCCCCCGGCCCTTTTCTCCCTCTTCCGCCCCAATTCCTCCCCGCGCTCTTTCTCCCTCTCCTTGCGAGCCTCTCTCCCCACTTTCCCCGCAAATTTACCTTTTTTTCTGTGGTTTACAGCCCGCCTGAAGGCCCGAGCCTCGGGCGGCAATGCTATTCCCCGGAGGGTTCCCGAAAAGCCCTTGCAGACAGCCTTCACTCGTCGTGGCATTGGCCCCATAGTTACACGTTCGTCACATGGGCAGCTGCCTCTGGATAAGTGTGGTACAACCACTCGCGCCCCGAGTTGAGCCAGGACTCGGCCACCGGAACAAGCTGACTGCAGTGGCTCACCACCGAGGAAGCCCATGGCGCTTGCAAGCTTGACCAAGACCCCAGAACCGTGTGCTGCACAGCCTAACCTGGCTTTCAGCTCATCCTCAGATTCTACTCAACGCCCTGCTGGACACATACCCGCAGGAGGGTCCAAACAGGTGTACGCGTGTTCAAAGCCACCCATTCAAAGCTGGAGCATGAGGACAGTACTCTGTAAAACCCAAAGGCCAGTGAGGTCTGAGGATTCCGATTACATAATGCATATTTCCAAACCACCCACGAGTCCGCGGACGGGGTCGTAGGCATGCCTCGGTCATGCATGCTTCCTTGTGCGTATGCTTTCCGTGATCGAAACATGCGCCCATGACACGAGACTCGGCATCCATATCTTGGAGGTATCGTTCGGACGCGTTGGAGGGAGACTGGGTTGCTGCCGAGCGCGCACAGGTTGTGGAGAAGCCGCCTATACGTCGATGCTGCACTTCGCCCTGAAAAGTGACAATGGGGACCTCAATCCAGTCGGCTTCCTCATCTCCATAGAACACCATTGGAAGAGAGGACCTGAGCAGTAGAGAGCTCTGCAAGATTGGAGAGACTTACTTGATCCACTAGGACCCCGAGTACCAGGGGAGGGAGATTAGGGTCAGGGTCTGCTGGACGACAGCCCAACTCCAGTAAACACCTCCTGCTCGCCGCATATGATCCCATTAACTCTCGTTGGTAAAGCACGGTGAACGGGTGGCAGTATCGCGGCCCAGGCAAGAGGGAAGGCGTCGGGACAAACAGTGAATTCAGGGGATTTCCGCGCCATCTCTAGTTCCACCCTAGTCATCGCCAAATAAAGCGGTACCGTAAACAACTTGTCCACTGTCGACGACGGCGACCTCCTCTATCCTCGCGCTCCGCACCATCCTTACTCCCCACACCGCTCCCTGTCGCTCACCATGGTGGGCTTGCCATTCCCCAACAGCGGGGCAAGCAACCGCGAGCAATCGTGGGACAATGGCACGCCCTTCAGTAGCAGTGGCGACATTCCGATAGACCCAGCACTCAGTGAAACCCCGGTCGACCCGGCACTGCTGGCGGAGGAAGAAATGTCCAGGAGAACCGAAGTGCGTTTCTTTTTGATTGGGATCGGCGCGGCGCGGGAGTGGCAGAACGCGTCGCGTCGCGGTGTTGGGGAGGATATCCTTCGCGTGGAGACTGTATACTCACCGCCGCCGCAGACACCCCAGCCTTCTCCACTTTTCCTGCCCTATCAATCCTCACGCGTCGATCCGTACCCTCAAGGCCCCCAAGGGGATCCCTTTGCCCAACCGCCTCCTGTATATCTTCCTGTCGAAGAGCCGGTGCCCCTGCCGGCAAAACCGGTCAAGAAGAGGAAACGCCCAGTCGCGCGGGAGGAGGAGTGTGGGTTCTGTAGTGGAAACGATTCGGAAAACAAACATGGGCAGCCTGAGCTGATGGTCAGCTGTGTGGATTGTGGCCGCAGTGGTATGTTCCTTCCGTCTAGTCCATGTTGTCGCGTGTGTACTCATCGTGCATTCTGTGCGGTACGTGTGGTGATGGATCTCTGCAGGTCATCCTTCCTGCATGGATCTAGACAACATGGGAGACGCGATGCGGAGTTACGAATGGCAATGCGCTACGTGCAAAAGTTGCAATGTGTGCCGGCGGAAGGGGAACGAGGTAAGATCCGACTTTTCGTGGATGACTCTCGGTTGTTCTGAATAGCTCCACAGGCCTCGATGCTCATATGCGACTTCTGTGATCGAGGTACGTGCAACCGTCCATGTTTGCGTGACTTTGTGCTAACGAAGTGCAGGTTGGCACATGTCGTGCTTCAGCCCCCCGTTCCGCGAGCCGCCTGAGGGTCATTGGCATTGCCCATGCTGTCGTATGGTAGGATCAGACCACCTCATGGTGGATGGATTTCAGCCCGAAGAGTCACCCGAGATACAGGAAATATCGCCTCCATTCCCCCCCGAACGGGAACTCTCCGTCGCTTCCTCATCCCATCTTCCTCCGTCCTCCGACATCCAGCAGGCCCCAGATCATGTGCTTACTACCGATGCATCCGAAGCCGAAGCGGACGTGGGAGGGCAGACCCCTCGTAAGAGGACAAAGGGGAGAAAGAGCCGGAAGGGGAAGGAAGTCGCGAGAGATCAAGAAGACGAGCAGGACCCGCCCATCATAACCCCTATGCCCACCATTAGGAAGCTTCGCATCCGCGTCAACTCTCCGCCGCCCCCAGTTCTTGAGAACGAGACACCAACCATCAGGCTGCGCGTGCCCGCCCGAGGGAAAGGGAAGGCTCGCGAAGACGCGGTGGAAGAGCCCTTTGAGAAGGGCCTCTTCGACGACATCTTGAGCGTAGATGATCGCGACATTCGCGAGACCGCGATCAAAGACGGGGATGTATTGCGGTACGATCGAAGTCGTGCAACAGCTGAGGTGCGTTCTTTGTTTCGTATGTGTATTTCCCGTCTTAACCGCCATTGTAGGAGAGGTTGGCTCCTCGACTGCTGGCACCCGATCCCCCGGAAACGCCGATCGCTGGGCCTTCTACCCGTCCCTTACGTTCTCATGCAACACCAATCACCCCACACGCTCCCAGTTCCTCTATGTCTCCAGCACCTTCTGCAACTACCCCTGGTCCTCACTCAATGTTTCCTCCCAACGGTCTGCGCATCCGCAAAATCCGCTTTGGCGAGTTCGATATCGACACCTGGTACGACGCCCCATTTCCCGAGGAATACGCTGCCATACCCGACGGTCGGTTATGGATGTGCGAATATTGCTTGAAGTACATGAAGAGCCGGTTTAGTGCTACTCGGCACCAGGTGCGTCAAGTGGACCGTCGCTAAGCAGTCTCCCTCCTGATGTCTCCCAGCTGAAATGCAAGGTGCGGCATCCACCGGGCGACGAGATCTACCGCGATGGGAGAATATCCATCTTCGAAGTCGACGGCCGGAAGAATAAGATCTATTGCCAGAACCTCTGCCTTCTCTCGAAGATGTTCCTGGACCACAAGTCGCTCTTCTATGACGTCGAACCGTTCCTATTTTACGTGATGACGGAAACGAACGAAGACGGGGCGCACTTCGTTGGGTATTTCTCTAAGGAAAAGCTCAGTCCGAAGAACTACAATGTCAGCTGTATCATGACCCTGCCCGTCCGACAGCGGCAGGGTTGGGGAAACTTACTTATTGACTTCAGTACGTCTGCCCTTTGGGACTTCTGACAGATACTGATTCTTTCGCAGGTTATCTCTTGTCGAAGAAAGAGCAGAGAGCCGGCTCCCCAGAGAAGCCTCTTTCCGCGCTTGGGGCTCTAGGTTACAGGAACTATTGGACACTCTCTTTAATGCGCTATCTACAAACTGCTCCGCCTAATCCTCGGTTAGAAGGTACGCCTTCTGGATATCTTTCGTCGCCAGCGTCCAGGCATTTATTCTACTGCAGACATCAGCACCGCTACCTCGATGACTCTTGAAGACATCCACTCCACTCTTATTCACCTCAATATGATCTCCGTCCTCGACAATCCTCAAGCTCCCAAACCACTACCAGGTCAGACTATCAAGTTCCCGAAGGGTCGAAAGAACGGCATAGCGCGTAAGCACCTACAGCGCACGACCACACAAGACGAGGAGAAGACCAAGGGACCTTTCGTCCCGCCCACCCGATATAAGGTGCGATGGGACGCCAACCAAGTCGAGGAATACCTCGCACGGTGGGAGGCGAAGGGCTACTTGAAACTTCGGGCCGAGAAGCTGAAGTGGAGTCCCTTCATCCTGTCGCGTGCGCACAAGACCCAGTCCTCCGAGGCCGATGGAGAGGTCGGGAAGGATGTTGCGGAGATTCCGCCCTCGGACAGCAACGGAGTCACGATGGACGGCGTGGATGTCGACAAGACGCGCACACCTGCGTTTGACTTGTTCGATGACGACAATGTAGAAGTTGTTCGAGTGAGCGCATCCCGAGACCCTGTCCGGTCGTCCGAGCCCACGGGTGCTGACCGCAGCCGTGCACCGTCCCCGAGCGCGGAACCTGTGGAGAGGACGCGCCCGAAGCGGAACAGAACGAGAGACGTCGATGACACGCCTTCCGTCCGGCGCTTGCGCTCGCGGGACTCGGTCGTCGAGTCAACACCCGTGGGACGCCGGCCGCGTACGCCTCGCGGAGAAGCTTCGTCGCGATCGGAGAGACGGAAGAACCCTACGCGTTCGCGGCTCGACATCAGCTCTACCCCTAGATCACGTCCTGACCTCGACGGCAACGACGCGGTACCGCCTTCTCTTGACGATGACGCTGCGTACGCCGCCAAGCTTGCGAAGGAGTTAGACAACCCCCGCCGTCAGCTGCGGGCTAGGCGACCAAGCACAGACCAGCCTGCTCAAACCCCTACCCATGTTGTCGCAACGCCGCGTTCTTCTTCTCCCAGGAAGCGTCGACGTGTCGATTCCTCACCAGAGGTCGAAATTACGCCTCTCCCGCGGGCCGCCGCCCGTCGCACCTCACGGCGTGTTGTGGATACATTGGTTCCCCATCCCAAACCGACCGCAACGACCCCTTCCCAGAAGTCACAGAAAATGACCAATGGTCGCTCTTCTCGAACGTCGAAAGCACGGCCTTCAAGGTCTGCCATCATCGCCCTTCGTCAGGAAGAGGAAGAAGATGAGGACGAGGAGCTCCCCGCCAACGGCGCCTATACGACGAAGGGACATCTCGCCAATGGTTACGCTGCTGAAGAGCAAGGGGCGGATGACGCGAGATATGACGACGCGGACACACCAGTGACTGGGGTTACGGCCGCGAGCAGACACAGCGTCCCGAGCGACGACACGATGATTGGCGGTGACCTCACGGGAGTGAAAGCATCAACTCCATTTGGCCTCGTCCCTTCGCCGGCCCTTGACGCCCTCAGCGTCCTAGCCCAGGTGGCAGTGGCGGATGCACACAAATACATCGTGGACTTCAGCTCTATCGCAAGCGTCCCCGCTGTGCAGTCTGTTGTAGAGGAAGATGCCGAAGGCGAAGAGGACGAAGACGCTGAGGGAGAGCCGGACGACGATGCGAACATGTGACCTTCCTTGGTGTGTGTACTACGTTATGTTTTACGTACTGAAGGACGACGCTGTAGGAATGTGTATCATATGCTGCATTATTCACCTTTAGGTTGGCGTCATCGCAATGTTCATATCGGGTTAATCCGTACATTGAATTTGGCCAATTGCATACGGTTTGGGTTACCACAGCATCCTCAAGCAAATTGTATGACGCGAAAAGCAGCCAATTTGTTGGACACCCACCCGCCCGGCATAAGGCATGGTACGACGACTCGCCAACGTTACAATGCCTCTTTGCCATTGGCGCACAGTTGTTGCACGGTTTTGAACCCTTCGCGTCTGCCGCCTTTAGCAACCCCTCATCCAGTTAATACCTTGCCTCTGAAGCTTCCCATCCATCGCAAGCGAATAACCCCTCTGGTATGGCCTCGTGAGTCCCTTCAGCCCTTCGTGATAAACGTATAATGACAAGGGCTTTCCTACAGAGCTGTCCTCAAGATCAGATGACTCTAATTTGGGTGCTTCTTGATTGGGATAGACAGACGCCTCCTGGGCGGATGGGGTACTTATATCGGTTCCTGTCCGTCCACGACAACCAGGACCTCAAGTCCCCGACTTTATGCTTCATGGCCCGTGCACTGCTCTACTCCCTAGCGCTCGCTCTCCCGCTCTCTCTTCTTGCTAGCGGGGCGACCGATTGGACAGAATCTATCGTAGTCCGCCTTTCTGCCCCAAGTCTTGTGCAACGGAGGAGCGATTTCGTCGTCAACACTACCGTCATCAACACTGGAACACGAACCCTTTGGCTACTCCAAGCACCCAGATGGAGTGCTTCGACCGAGTCGGTCTGATACCTTCAACATTCGTGGTCCTGAGGGAAGATTGCCCAAGTTTATCGGCGCCAAGGCAGGTCGTCGTTTTGAATTTTCAAGTTTTCAACGGTCTCAATTCAAATTTGGATATAGATGAAATACTCCCTTGAATCCGCGGCGGCTCGCGACGACGGCAATAATCTCATGGATCTTGCTCCTGGTGAAGAAGTAACCGTTAGCCATGACCGTGAGTTCTTTACTCCCTACTTCACGGTCTCTCGTCGCTTATGTTGGCATACAGTCATCCATGCATACAACATCGCCCCCCATGGTCCCGGGCAATACGATGTCGGACTCAAAGATGTCGGAACTACCTTCTACTCAGTCGATCCCCGGACACGCCAGGTCACGATCGTGAAGGCAGCCGTGACACACGACAATCCTACGGTTAGCGTTTCTGGGAACTTCGTCGCCGCCCCAAAGCATTCCGAAGTTACGTCCAGTCACCGCAAAGCTCATCGGGAGCTCCTAGCAGGCTGCACGACCGCGCAGATGAACGTTATCCAGGCCACCGTTCCCATCATTATCGACTATGTCAATGCTGCCCAGCGGTTCATGCGAAACACGGGCGGACATGGACCTCTGTACTCAAAATGGTTCGGGACTCCTGACTTCTCTGGCGAGTCTATCGTCGCGGCCGCGTTCGGCCACATGTCGGACAACCAATTCAGCACCTTCACATACAATTGTGGCGCTTTCGCTTCCGACTGCACTGATCCCGACGACGTTGCGTATGTTGAACCCGAAGTGTAAGTACTTTATATGCATTGGGCAAAATCTTGTGTAGGTTGATAGATTCGCATGATAGGTTCGGAATTATCAACCTATGCCCTCTTTTCTTCTCTACTAGCATGCCGTCAGCTGGGTATGACTCCCGGGCATCTTCGCTCGTGCACGAGGTGACAGTTTCTCTCAAGTAACCCGTGACTTCTGTTGATGCATCCTTCACCGCAGGCCAGCTACTTCGTCTACAATGGAGCCGCCGGAGCTATCGCCTATGGTGTGCAAGAAAGCCTGGCACTGGCCTTGCAAAATCCTCACGGCGCAGTCTCAAATGCGTGCAACTATGAGTACTTCTCCGTTGAGGCCTCCAACAGTCATCCGCATGCAGGTCCGGAGGATACGCCCCAAGCGCAGGAAGTCCTCGGATAATCTAACTTTCTATCGCGGTAGTGTCCATATACGATTCATCAGCACGGAAGCCTAAAAAATCGGTGTATCCTGTATGTTTTACCATTTTGTGGATAGATTGATTGGCGCTTGCTTGTCGTTTTGGCCTCGTCGGGTCTTCGGCTTATTCTCTTTCCGGCCCGCTTCACGCCTCGCTGCCTCACCCCAGGGACATGCTTGCTCTTCTTGCAGCCCTCGCTCGTCCCGTCGCAGCCGCAGCACGTCCATGCAAACTTATCCGGACGAGCTCCCTGGCTCGCATGGGTGCCCGCTAGGATGCACACGGCGTCCGGCGATGCGTCCGCTTCCTAAGAAGCGATCCTATGCACGTTTACCGAGCGTGAGGTCAGCCGAGCTCGATAAATGTGCATGGGGAATGCTGCTTCAGACGTACCAGAATGACACTTGCACTCTTCATGGTTTCGCTCGATCGTCACCTCGTACACTGTCGTGCATTTTGCACAGGTGTCCCAGAGTCGCCCCGGGGGCTGTTTTCCCTGCATCTCCGATGAACCGCTGGCCTCTAGGGCTTGAAATGACTGGAGTTGCGCCGCTGCTGCCGCTGGTACATGCATCTGCGCTCCGAAAACAGGGCCAGGCCCTACCATTAGACGCGGTGGGATCAACATTGCACGCGCAGCGTCGGGTGCTGCTAGCGGTGGCACCGGAGATACGTAGACCGGCGCCTTACCGCGTCCAACGCTGGGCGTCAGGGCATGTCTTCCATGAACATATCCGGGGAGCCCATAACCTGGGACCGCGAGGTTCTGCGCTGAGTTAAACTGACTCAGCACAGAGCGTACCATACTCTCATGATGCACCCATATGGCTGGGTCCAGTGGACGATACTGAACGCTTTGAGACTGCCTTTGAAGCACTTGTTGTCAGCTTTGTGGATGAGGTTGAGCATATTGCCACAATCTGGCCTCGAGACGCGCAATATTCGCCTGATAGGACGGCCCGGGATGGACATAGGGTGCCGCGCGATGCAACTCTTGGTGCGGTTTGGGGGCCGCATATCCTTGGGCTCCTGGGTTGTAAGTCACTTGGTGCCTTCCAGCGTAAGCCGCGCTTGAAGCAGGAACCACAGTCACACGATGTTGATTATAACTGTGGTTGTGGCCGACGCGTTGTTGCTGAGCCACTGCTTTTTGCGGCAGCTGCGGTCCGCTAGCACTTTGTGTGGTTTCATGTCTGACAAGCATCCGAAATATGCCCTCCGGGATGTTGTCGACGGTCGATGCCAACGCCTCGAATGCCTGGCGGAGACGTTTCTCTGGGGCATGATTGATGGCCAGCAGCAGGTGTCGGCGGGACTCCGCGTCGAGGGTGCGAGGGTTCCCAAGTGGTTTTCGGCCTCCGGCAGAGCAGAGGTCATCTTCCTCATCCGTTGAGCCTTCGTCATCCTCGAATGATGCCCGGTTGATACGTTGATCATTTGCCTCTCGTCGAGTTTCGGTGGCGTCGCGTCCAGTGCCACTGAACTGCGGGACCTCTATTCCAGCGTTGCTGTTGCCGAGACGAGAAAGAGAAACGATGTCGAGCTTGTGAGTAGATGGCATGCTCCGAGGATTGGATACGAGGGAGAGGTTGGGCTTGGAATTGGGTGGTCATTTTATACGACTTCAACTTGCACTTTGCCCCAGCAGGTAGTACTCGTGCCACGGAGCTTTGGGGGAGACTCAGAGATGCGGGATGCCGGCGCCTAAGCCACAATAACAATTGGGCAGCACATAAATCCATGTAACGCTTAAACCTATTACGCTGTGCACACAATTGCAATTGATCAACATCTTGTCTTCAAATGCCGCACTAATAGACGGGCGGCCGCCAGCAAGGATGGACGCTCTAAGCGCCCTCAAATTTGGCCAAAGCATCCGACTCCCTGACTACCACCACCTCCGTTGACCCCTTCACCCCCGCCATCCCCATGTCTCGCTGACCAACCAAAAGATAGATCAGACCGGTCCCTCCCGTACCGCAGGCATATCAGAAGACAGTAGCTCGGACGGCGGCTACTACAACTTGTTGGACCAGACGGATCCGAGTTCTAACCACCCAACCATCGTTGTGCCATTGACGCAACCGCCAATGTACCGCCTAGAAAGATGACAGCGCTCTCAGATGGCGATTACGACGAGGGAATAGACGGTCTTCTCTGCGTGGCCATCGGCTTCTACGAATTGCCCGCCCCACTGGACCCCGAAACCCTGCCACTGTGGCCAAGCTCCAGGACGCGGTCACGACCTTGCCCACACCACAGCTCCAACAGACGTCCATCACGCCAGTGGACGCCATCCCCGTAATTCAGGATCATGTGATACGGTGGTGGACTCCCGACTCGGATCTTCAGGCCGGTCCAGGAGTTAAGGGAGCAGCGCCCGGCGGGCGATAGATGTGCACACGCTAGGTTTCTATACACCGACTTCTCATCACCACCCTTGGCATACTGTGTCAGGGATGCCGTTGTTGTATGTCCGCTGGTACTTCGCACTCCTCTTCAAGTCTAAACCGATCTGACACTTCAAGTTGTATTTTCAATGTTTCTATATGGACATCATGGTTTTACCCCTCGAAACATGGCTTGTGTATTAGATGCACCTACCCTGTTACATGCACATATCCATGTTTCTTTGCATTGCTATGCTCATCATCATGTTCGCCTTCACCCTTGTCCCACATAGCTTTCATGAGGATACACTGTTTGTCAATGCATGCGTTTAATCTGTCATAGGCAGATGGCGGACTTACTGTTCATCTGCGGTGAGCTCGGGTAAGAGTTCGCTCTCGTTCTTGTGTCCTGACCATTTGGGAATGCCATCCGGAATGTTCATGAGGCGCTGGCTATAAAATATATGGGCAGAGGGCTGAAAGCTTGGTGGGGCCTCGGAGCCTGGAAACTCGAAAGCGGAGGGGTATGCGAGGATGGTGTTACGCCCTTCGTCGAAGAGCGGCGAGCGGCATGAGTTGCACGATACCTGCACGTCCATAGAGGTGTCAAAACATTATCGTCATTCTGGAGGCGAGATCAACCTTGCATGGGACGTCGTGCAAACTCCGACCACGTTGAGTCGAAAAGAAGTTCAGACTGTCATGCTTGTTGGATATCATACGCACAGATGTCTAAAACGATGCGCATATAGTAAGCATAACGACATAGAAATCGGTCAAGGTGAAGATTACTTTGGGAAATATGACAGCCCATTGGAATGGAGCGCCGTGTAGATGTTGACATTGTCTGCAGTGACAATACTTGGCATCAACGGGGTCTTCATGGAGCTCGAACTCGGCATTTCCACACCAACATCGTCTGTCGCACAGGAACGTGGCTCAGAGGAAAAATTCCGGTGCTCAAATTTGACAGGGAAGACTATAGGGTGCTCACAGGTGATATTTCCCTTTGAACTTGACATTGTTCCACGAGTACGGGGGTTTGTTCATGAAATCTAGTTCCGAATCTCCTCCCTTCTGGCTGGGGACTTCACCTACCCAACCTGTATCTGGGATCTTCAAGTCTGAGCCAACTGTCTTCGTGTCCTGTTCGTTCAAGTTTGCTAAGACCTCGCCCGACTCGGAGGGCATGGCTGTCGGATGATACATGTCAGAATGACATCCCGCTTGATCGGTTCTGAAAGGGGTTTGGAGAACATCGGAGTGAGCACTTTCATCGTCTGAGACCATTTTCTAGGTAGGGACGTAGAGAAGGTTGTGGCGGTCAATGCGCGTGTCTCCGAGTCCTGTCTGACGTCATACTTCTGACGTCACCCCTAGTTCTCCCTGGTGCACGTGACCGTGTCAGCGACTGCGGGCAGTGACGCGTAACCCATCGCATGCCAAGTTACCACGACCGACTTTGACTTTCTCCGGCACTCTGGAACCGCACCTCGTATACGACAATGCCCGCTTTCTCAAAGCTCGTACCGGTCGCCATTTCCGCTTATGGCTCGCAGTCAGGTGGGCCATTGACGTTCTTAGTCTCACGAAGCGAGAGCACTGACAGCATGTGAAAATAGTCCTGGCAGCCATTTTTGTTCCTCAAGCGAACGAGAAGTTTTATGACATGGGAGGGTGTCTCGGGTTCATCTCCTCCGCCTTCGTCTCCCTCTATTTTCCCCACCTCAAAGCCAGATACTGGGATCGCCTTCCCAACGCTACAATCCCCCCTGTAACCTCTCTCGCACCAAGACAGATATTATTGAACGCAGCTCTCGTTGCTTGGTCCACGAGGCTCGGTTCTTTCCTGCTTGCGGTAAGGATATTTACACAATCAGTCTTTGTCCACCCACGCCAACAACTTTGTCGTAAAGCGAGCTTTAAAAGCCGGCGGCGACTCACGGTTCGACGAGGACAAGCATCAACCCGGCAAATTTACGTTCTTTTGGATGGCTCAGGGTACTTTTATGTCGCGTCCACCCCAGAACTTAGCTGACAGACGGCGTACAGCAACATGGGTCATGATTGTCGGCCTACCTGTCTACCTGGTAAGCATTCCACCGCGCATATACGGGGTCCTCATGATGTCAGGCATCGTGGCATGTGAGATTAAAGTGCCTCGTAAACTGGCATCTGACTTGGCATCTATTGACGTCCCCGTCGATGTCTCTGTCTAGGTTAACACCCTATCCCCGACACATCATCATCCCAGGCTCGGACCACTTGATTATTTCTCGGTTGCATTGTGGGCAGGATCCTGGCTTTTCGAAATCGGTACGTAAACACGTCGCCGATTCCGAACGCTCACCGAGGAACATGTCCGGTTCTCGCGGTGCTCTCAGTGGCCGATCACCAAAAAACCACCTGGCGTCGTGCGAAGGACAACAAGGAGCATGACGAGAAGTTCATCTCCAAGGGCTTGTGGGGAATTAGCCGCCACCCAAAGTACGTACATGGTCCCCTATCGACGTCTGCCCTTGTACTCAGAATGGTTTAATCACATCGATCGCCTTGCAGTTACGTTGGCGAAGTAGGCTTGTGGACGGCACTGTGGCTGCTTTCTGGCGGGTCTCTGCGGTCGCCGTCCTTCCCGAGGGGCGCGTGGTTGATTGCGGGTGCCAGCCCGCTTCTGACTTGGTTCTTGCTCACACGTGTGTCGGGCATTCCTCCTCTCGAGGTGAGTGCCGGTCCTGCGCTTCCATATTCTGGCGTCGGAGAATAGAATGCTCGACGGCAACCGGATGCATATCTGCTGATTGACTTCATATCTACTATCTAGAGCGCGGGGGACAAGAAATATGGCGACGATCCAAAATGGCAAGAATATAAGCGGTGCGTTCTCCCCGTTTTCCTATGACGTGGTTGCGGACGTCCGAGCACTTGAGAAGCAACCCCATGGTGTCATGCGACATACGCGTCTAGTTCGCTGTCGCCGCTACAAGACCGCACTGAGCTCCGCTGCCGCATATACCCAATAGTGGAACCCAAGATAAGCCCTCGTTTCCTCGCAGAAGTTCGGGGACGCTGTGTGCGGCGTGACGAATTCATCGATCAATTCTTGTGACGGAAAGTCGCTCGCATTTCCACTTGCATCTAGTCAATCTCATTTAACATTTATGCTCCGTGCTAACGCTGTCGACCGCTGTCGATCGCATTTGGTGGCTGACGCTGACGACGTTCTGACCTGATCTCTATTGCTATTTACAGGACGGTGCCTGTTTTATGGCCATGGTTGCGACCAACCGCCACGGGTGACAGCGACATGCGCCGGGAACCACAGTGAAGCCCGGCAGGCCGGGTTGGGTGGACAGAAGTTCCCAACCTGTGAAGTACTTAATGGAAGTGTAGGGAAGAAAGGTGAGTAGTACTTGTCAGTCCAGCGAAGCGAGTTCCTTTTGCGATTGATGCGAACTTGAGCCAGGCACATCTTTTCAGATAGTGTCGACAAGACTTGTAAGGCCACGGGTTATAGTGGTACCGTCCCGGCCATATCTTTTCCCTGACCTTCTCGGATCTTGGTGGCGTCGCTGGGGGTCAGCGAGCGCTATGCCTGGTAGGATTCCTGCACCCCTTACGTATAGACTCGGACGCTAAGTACGCAGCTTTCTTCGGAGGGCCCGATTCTAGTTACATCTTTTCTCCTGCACGTTTGTCCCGTTTTATCGCACTCTTCACGTAAAGTAGGCACTAGGAAAGTTTGTACTCAATGAATTTTCATTTGGTACTGGGTAATTGCCCGCTGCAGGCCGGGCTCCTCGAAAAGGCGATCAATGCTGGCGTTCAGTATTCAGTGAGTTATCAGATAATGCCCTAAGCTAAGATGGGAAGACAAGTGGGTTATCTGATAATAGAAACGCCATCCTTGGGCGCTTCGTTATTCAAATTATCGGCGAACCAATAACGTTGCAGAGGCTGTGCGGCTCCTGAAGACGAAGGTTCGAATCCCCTTGTCCAGCAAGTTTGAGGTTCGTCTTCTCTCCCTTACAACTTTATGGTGGGTCTATAACTATGGGCTCTGGTTCTTGAGGAAGCAGCAGCACTTTAGTCCGCCACTAACCACTTGGCTTGCAAGAAGGATCTCTCCAAATCAAAGGTCCGCCCGGAACGAGGGTGGTCCGGCGGCCGAGATTACGGGGGAAAGTGAACGGTTTAACACGCGGCAGGGGGCGCCGAGGAGTTCTAACTTCTAGCAGGTTTGATTGATTGACGGGCTGAACCTGCGACCTGGCCTGAGTTGACTAACTTGTGCCTCTGCAGATCGAGCAAAACAGAATTCCACCCATTCTTGGTGCGGCATCAATGTTAATGAAACTTTGCATATCCTCTTGTCCTTCCCTCCACTCCCAAGGGCTCATTTAGGCATGTCCACATATACATACTTAGCCCCTCCTCCGCCCGAGCCACCGTGACGGTGCCCTCCCCCTCGCGCGTCCCGGCACCTCCGCAGCGTAAACTCAATGAACGCTGCCTCCCAGCCTACACCCGTCCAGCACCGTCTGACAGCTTCTCGCTCCTGACAGCGTCAAGCATTCGGTGAGTCTCAGCTATATATGCCGCTGTGGCTCCCTCTCCACATTGCCTGCAGGACTGCTAACTCTCCGTTGGAAAGTGATTTATCGCACGCGTCGCAGCCGGCTTAGGCTCTCTTGTCTTGGGCTCTATTCAACTTCACCTTAAAACCCGCTCCACGAGATATCCAGACATGGCTTCCCCCACCCTTGCCCTCGGCCCGGAGACTCCGGAAGAGGCCGCAACGAAGCTCGACTTCCGAACGAATATCTGGTCCGTCTTCCAGGAGCTGTATGAGGACAAATGGGACACGGGTGAGCCACTGCTGCGCGTCGTGTTCCATCTGTTTAGCTGTTAGCTGACCATATGTTGCGCAGCCCGCTGGAACGCCGCCGTCGGTGAGTGGATCGTCAATGGCCGTCTTTGGGAGGTGGGGCAGAAGGGTTGCCGACCCCTCCATCTTGACTTCCCACTATGTCTTGCGCGTAGTTTACTTCCTGACACGACGGTCACACAGCACGGTTTAAGGCAACACACGACCCCGCGGTCGTGCAACGCTTCTGGACCAGGGCCAAGCTTCCCGCGTGGGAGGCGCTCGAAGCGCAGTTCAAGAAGGGCCCGCCTCCGTTCCTCCGCCCCGGGTGGACGAGTCCGCTGATGGGCAAGAAAGTCGACTTGCGCTGGCTCGATGCGGGCCCGTTCGAGCAGGTCAAGGGCTCTCTGGGCAGTTGGCGCAACGCGAAGCTGCTGGTGATCGAGTTCTGGGCATCGTACGTATTCTCCCAGCCTTCCCGCGCCTTGTTCCCGGTTTGTGCGGAATTGCACCTTCGTGCGTGCAGCCGCGTTTGAGCCGGAAGTTCCATGCCACGCCACCGCGAGCTCGCGCGCAGGGGGCGAACCCAACACCCGGGAAGCGCGTTGCGTCATGCAGTGCACGGCCGCGCATTCGCGCGTGAATTCCGACTTCGAAGTGGCATCCGTCCGGCGCGACGTGGCCAAATCCCGCAGAGTTACACTCAAGCTCGGGCTCGTGGTGTCGTTCCCAGGTTCACGCGCCATGCCGCGCATCTGTCCTTTTCCGTGTTGTGTATTGAGGCGATTACTCGATTACTGACACCGAGATCCCTCCTCCCGCATGTTGGCCTGCTGGCCCCGCAGCTGGTGTAGGGTACGTGCGAGAACGGCAACAAACGCGGCTTAATTACCGTGGATTGACTCGCGGTTTCTTTCCCACTCCCCTAGCCATGCGTCGCTGTGTTCCGGGACCTGTCGGCTCTTGTACAGAAGCACCCGGAGATCAAGGTCGTCACGTTCAACTCTGAGGGCATCTTCACGAACGCGCCCATCGACATCGCCGCGGTCAAGGCTTTCATCGCATCGCGAGATGACATGAACTACCCGATACTCATCGATACCCATCGAGTAGCAGTTAATTGTACGTTTCTCATTATTTGTGAATCTTCTTTTCATGGCCATCTGCCTCCCCCATCGGTCGGGGCTTCCCCGATGGGACGAGTCTCGTGGCTTGTCTTCCTTTGTTCCCTGAACCCCCGTTTCTGGGAGGCGAGGACAAAGAAGGCCATTGAATGGGTATCAGAAGACCGCTGACTAATGGTTCCCCCCTGCGTCGCAGCGATATTCCAACCTGGTCAAAATCTGTCCATCCCCCTAGGTACGTATGCAGTTCTCGGACTTAATGAAACTTTCGCTGTGTCCGTTTCCTACTGTGGTTCTGCACTGATACTGATATCACCCCCTTGCCCTCGCACCTTCCCTTCCCCAGCGTTTATCATCACTCCAAAAGACGGCATAGTCCGTTGGATCGGGAATCCCGAAGAAATGACAGCGCCCCTTGAGAACGCGCTCAGGGCCGCGTAGGCACGCTGCAACTTGGACTCGCGGGTCCAGTCGTCTTCAATACATCCCCCGGCGCAGTTCCACTTCAGCGTTCAGAGCCTCGCCAGCCCCGCCTCCGAGAATGCAGGGGAGGCCCTTAATCAAAACGCGACATGCCCTCGTCATTGCTCTTGCTTAGTTATCTCGCTCATATACCACCAGTTTGTATAGACTCTCGCTTCTCCTCTTTAGCTTCTGTCTCTCAATTCGCCCGACGGTCACCTGGCATTGCCATCCAATCATCCGACCGTCGACGGACCTGTCTTCCGATAGATAGCGCGGCGCATTGTCATCTGGACAGTACGCAACTCTTGGGCGTTGTCCTATCGCATTTATCATCGGGCGAAGCATGCCCTCAAGACTATTCTTTTGGAGCCCATCCTTCGTTATGCTTCCGGCATGCTGGCTGTTGGTGGCGCGGCACATCGTAAGCTCTAATTTGACGTGCTCCGCGGGACAGTCGTCCGTGCGAGTGGTTCTGGCTCCCGTCGCACGTCAGACACGTATATATTGACGCGGTCAAGGTGGTCTCTCTTCGCGCCCCCAAAGACGCAAGTCATGATTCCGGCCTTCTAACGCCAGACACAACTGACATGTCTGCATCTGTGCATCTCATCTTGATGTAATTAAGGGCTCCGGAACACCCGCTCTGGGCCGCAAAATCGACACGTCGCATTGAGTATGGACTAGACGGCATTGAAGTAGTCCATGTACTTTCTGGAAGGGGGCTTGCCGGCCAGCGCGAGGCCGTGGTGCACGCCAGCGGGCTCACGGACCATGGACAATGACAGAAAGCTTTTCGTGAAACCGCTGGCTGAGCAAGAAGTCCACCAGATATCATCAGTAACCCCATTCCAGACCGCAAAACAGCATGCTCCCAGCGACAGCTCCGACGACAAAAATACGAAGGCCATTGCGAGGTAATGATAAGAATATCGGGTACAACGCGCTCAATGCCCGGACCGAAACACAGGAACCGTGACGGCATTCAGCAATTCCCCGCCAAGAAGCAGAACACATAGGGTGACGGACATTACTTTCTATGCCCAGCCCAGTCAGCTGGACTGGATGGCCCCGGATACGCGGGCGAAGCGTGGATGGCGCTTTACGAGCGGCCTAGCCAAACGCTGGTGTCGGTAGGGAGTGCCGCAGACAGACGTACACGTTTCCTCGGTTGAACAGTTATACCTCAATGCCTGAATTGAAGGCATGTCTAAGGCCTAGTCGGAGGCCACCGCTAGTACCCGAATTGGCTGGAGGATTTAACGTAACCCCTCCCGAGGCGCCTAGAGTCAGACAAAGTTCGTATCATTAACACATCCGCAAGCGGTAGAACTTCACGAACTTTATGTGAGGCTCCTGGCTGATGCATATTCCGCTAATTGCTCCCAATGAGAGGTTCCATGACTCGGGTAACATTGCCCAACGCGGCCTGCAAGGGCAACCATCTGCCGTTCACGATGTCGTCTGAATCTGCCGTCCCATCGGCGGCTTTCTGAGTCGCTTGGCACGGAAAGAACTGGGTACTTTATGTGCTACTTACAGATAACTAGGTGTAAAGAATTGCCGACAGTAAAGGTGATTTGGGTCAGCGCGGTGAAAAGGAAGAACCAAACGCCCCCAAACGAGCGCCGATGACTAGAATCGTTCGGGCGTGGGATATTAATCATTGGCTTCTCAAAGCACCTTTACGAGCTGAGGTAGACATGACTAGGACACCTCATGGCAATGACCATCAGTGCACGAGCGTGCTTCGAGGGAGAAACACCAAGCAACTCACCTTAGGTGCATAATAGAACCATATCGGAAATAAAACGTGAAATGGCGTTCGCTCGCAGCAGCCGCTGTCATGGCCTTTTCGTCCACACAGCGCCGTGAAGGCGAGACAGTAGACCTCGGGTCTTACGGTGACGGCAGGAGCTGGTCCGGGACAACAAGATTTCCCTTCACGACAGCCCGATGTCCCACTGTCTGCGCCACTAAACGGGGCCGCGTTTGTTCCGACCAGCAGGTACAAAGGCCCGTACAGCCGTATGACAAAGCTTTGGGATAGCCCTAGAACCTTGTTAGTCGGAGGAGAAAACGAGAATTGAGCTGCTTATTATACCGGGTCATCGCGGGAGCTTTTGCCGGAACAACGTCTTCGAAAACTTCAGCACGTTGACAACGACAAGCCGGGAAGCGAGTGCACGAGGATACACGTCAATGAGGACACTTGACCAAATGTCGAATAGGACCCCGTACCCAGATTAGCATGTGGGTGACGACGAAGGATGGAATATTTGCAAGCGAAGGCAGTGAAACCTTGTGATATCTCATGCCCCCTCCCTTCCCTTGTGGTCGCCGTGTGTAGATGGACCATGTCAAGTACAGTTCGCAGAAATCAAGGAGTTCTATTAGCCCAACCGAAGTTGGAAGCATGCATGCGCACCTTAGAAGGGAAAGCGACACGCGTTGTTTGCACGTTGTTCAATACATCACGATAGGAATGACAGCGTTTGCGATAAATCGACCCTGAGCCCGTGTACGCATCCCTTCTATGACTGAATGGGCCCAGAAATTGATCCTTCACGGCAACATCGCCGCAACAATTTGGCAGCGAATTGACGGGACGGGGAATGAGGCACGTGGGTCCACCAGGGGATAAGCGATTTGAGTGAAGCTTGCACCATATGAATCGCCAGAGCGCGAAGGATTTCGTGTTGTTGAGAAGATAGCTCAGGAGAGAGCAGATATCCGGAAGCACGGTTAGTGATGACATCTGCTAATGAGGGACAATTCGGAAAACAAGGCAAACATCCATGCGCACCTGAACGAACTGTACTACTTGCCAACAAAGTCCGAAATCACATTCCCATAACATACTCACAGGCAGATGGGTACTGCCTGGCGGAAGAGACGGCGCATCTAAGTGCCGACGATGTAAAAGGTTGGCTGGGCGCATGGTCGCCCCTGGTACCGTCTTCCGGAAGTACGGACTCCCAAGAATCTATTTGGTGAATATGAAAAGCCTAGAACATACCAAGAACAAGCATAAAATCTCAGGCAATGACTAACCTGTGAGATTCGGTGTGCGGATCGCATGAGACTGCCAAGTTGTCACTCCGAATCGTTAAGCCAGACGGCGAGCTGCATAATTCCACGATGCATACGAACACTCGGGTCAAGCTCCGTAAGTTCTGTAGGCAGTAATCGGTTGGGTTGTGAGTCCGGTGGATTTGACAGTGCAAGCATCGTTGGAGTCGACGAGGGGCCGATGTGGTGGTCGAGAGCCAAGAGGCAAGGCGCGGTGAGCAGTGAACATCCGCCCGCGCCAATCGCCAACCGCCGCCTCACCGTTTCATAAACACGTGGAAGTAACCTCCCGGCTAACCTCACAGCAGCAGGCTCATCCAAATAGCCATCGCTTCGACGCGGGATCCGCACAATCCAATCAGATGAGAATCAAAATGAACAACGTTGCCAGAGCCGGCGTATATACATCCAATGTATTACCCATTCCTACACCAGCAATTTGAACTAAAAATCGGAACATCCCAGCACAGTTTACATGAACCGCCGCAAGGAAGAAACAAAGTACGCGGCAATCCAATATCCTGCACCTTCCGATGAAAGTGTTCCCCTGTTCAACGAACGATACGGCAGTGGGAGGAAGTGATATACAGAGAGGGGGCCCGCTCCTCACGCTCATGCTCACGGACAGAAGGTGATGGTGTAGTCAGCCTTGTGGCTGACGGGGCAGGTGAAGAGAGCGGTCCCGCTCGACTCGTCGTATGCGTACGCGTACGAACGCGGGCAGTGGCTCTTGAAGTACGAGTAGTAGTCTACGCCAGAAGGTGGGCACGTCGCGGCCGTGTTGTGCGAGCCCGTGCAGCAGTCGTGGTTGTTGGCTGTTGAGAAACACGAACGGAGGTCAGGAAAGATGCCTCAGCTGCCGGAAATGGAGACAAGGGCAGCTCACAGATGGGACCGCCGAGGCCAGCAACACAGGCGGATTTGCAGCCGACGGGGAAGCCGGACTTGTCGAAGGGGCCCTTGAGGGGAGCAGGGCCTGTGTTCACCAGAGACGTCAGGAAGCTGAACTGGGAACGAATTGACATGACGTACAGTTGGGGCCGAGGTCGACGGGGCAGTCGGCGACCGGGCAGCCCTTGTTGTTGCTAATCCTCACGGGCAAGTTGTAGCCATCGACCAAGGACACTGGGAGACTGTCGTGTCAAAAAAAGAGATTGATCGATGCAAGAAATTCCTCGTACCATCGTAGTTGTCCGGACCACCGTTGATACCGAGAGTGAACTCAGCGACGGTCGCAGGAGGCACACCCTACGAACAGAAGATATAAGCTCATAGTCTCGAAGGTGCAAATAAATGCGCGTACAGTGCCGGTGTGCGGGTCGCAGACAAGACCGCCATTGCAGCCTCCATCCAGGCAGGAATTAGGCCCGGGGTTCTTGCTGAAGTCGCAGTTGCGACGAGCCTACATTCAGAACGGTAGTTAGCCGGCTGGCACGCTTGTATGCGGAAGGGAAACTTAGTACGAACCCAGATACGACCGGCTCGCCAGTTGTCGGGAACGTGGAAAGAAACTTTCTTATAAGGCTTCTGGGACCAGCTGTGAAGGGTATCAGCCATCGTGTGGAATGCGCCATGCGACACCAAATATTCCTTCACCCGGTGGTATGGCTGGGCTTGGCCGAGCCAACGTTAAGATCGGTGAAGATCTGCGGGAAAATTGAGTATCGCGCTCATAGACGGCACCGCCGCATGAGAACACGTACAGCAGGCCTGTCGGAAGCAACTTGGTTAATTCGCGTCATCAATATTCATTCCAGTAGAAGAACATACCAGATGGTGAAGGGACAATGGTTGTACACCGTGAACGTACGCGCCGAAACGGTCGCGGCGATGGCAAGAGTAACGACTGAGGAAAAGACCTTCATATCTGGAAAAGCTTTGGATCCGGAAGAACGAGAGGCGGAAAGGACGGTAATCTGCTGGCCATCCTGGACGCGACGCTGCAAGCTTTTGTAGCTTGAGCAGAGGTGTGGAGCTGCGCTATTCCATGCGCATCGTTACAAGCGAACAGGGACAGATGAGCGAGCGCTTGGCAACGCCCATATGGGACCTCTGTCAGTCGACGGTGGACAAGAAGAAAACCCAGCACATGACGTGATCTCGCCTCGTCTCGTCCCGGCTTCGTCCCGGCACGGGGCCATTCTCTGCCTGATTCCGCGCGCATGGTGGTCTCCGTTGCTGACCTTTATCGAGACGAAAAGATGATAGTCGATCTTTTCTACGCGCGTGGCGGGAAGATCTGGATTCAATATTGATTCAAAGACATGTTCGTATACTTAGAGCCGGCTAGCGGATTGTGGCTGGCTTCCACTGACGATAGATGGCGACCCTCATTTCAGTCTCGCAGTCGTCGAGTCTCGGCGGCAGGGAATGTCCTGTGTGAGTAAAAACCTGTAAAAACGAAGTATGGAGATCGAACGAAGCGAATCTTGCCTCGATTTTGCCGTGACCCGCGAGAGACGTTCATGTGGGTCTAGAGGCAACAAGACGGTGAACAGAATACACCGTCCTTAAAGCTCCTTTTCTCACGACCACCACCATGGTCCACTTTCCCACGACCCTTTGGAGCGGGGTGTCGGGGAAATAACAATAAACCTGCGCCAAGAAAAGAGAGCTAAGGAACGCGGAGGGCTCGACGCCGGACACGAGCATAGAAATGCACTACTGCAGCAGAAGTAAGCCTGCACGTCGCACCACTGAATGGCGGTGAGGCAAGCACACGAAAACCTGCGCGAGCCCCCAGAGGGCAGAAAGCCAGGCTGCACGCACATGAACCATGAGACATGGGGGCCCGCAGATAGAACCGTCTCAGCGGCCATCGCAGAACGCAAGGCCGATGAGGGCCACGACACAAGGCGGCAACGCAATACGAACATTACGACCGCAGAGCAGTCTACATGGCTCAGCGCCCCACCTCGACAGCCCCACCCGCCACCGCCCTGGCACCTTGCGCCTGAACCATGTCGCCCGGTCCAGACCCCGGGCCGTCACCGCCTAGACTGGACTAATCTGGACTTTCCCGAAACGCCCGAGCCTGGAAGATAAGCTGCACCTTGGAATAGTTAAGGAGCCCTGCCAAAGCACGTATGAGAAAGAGAATGACCAGATCCTGAAGCACGTACAATGAACCTCACCAGGCTAGTCCTAGCCGACCACAGACAAAGACAGAGAACGGAAACAATCCACCAAGCACCCCGAGCCTAGCTGGTGGGCGCACACCACAAATGAGGCGCGCTAGAAGGGCCACGTGGGCTGTGACCGCCAAGGCATCAGGCACGCTGACCCGCCGCCACATGCTGACGACAGGCCCGACCTCGCCGCAAGCCCTCCCAAAGTGGCACCTGTCACCCAAGAAGATGACTGTGCTGAGGTCATGATGGCGCATTAGTTGCACCCCGTACAGAAGCATGCACAGGACCACACCTGATGCAGTTGCAAGGAGGTTGAATAGCCTGCAGGCGTCTTGACGGATGCCAGACCGCAACGTGGTAGGCCCAGGAATCAGGATAGACAACAATCAGGCAGGACAGCACCCAGAGGAGTCACGATGCAGACGAATGTGGGACAAAAACCTGCCACCCCCCCTATAAAAGCAACGGGCAAAACGCACGCGAACAACATCCACCTCAATTCACACACTCCTTGCCACAAGCACATGTAGAAAAGACGTGACACGTAACCTGCTACCCTGCCCCATCCACCTCCCCATCCACCGCCAGTACTCCCCAGAGCCCTCGCAGCAGGGACAAGGAACCTCCTGAACCATGCATCCCAGATCACCAGTCTAGGTACATGGACGGCCTGAACCTGCCACCCACACTCTGCAACGCCATCCTCATCCTGCCGAACCCTTGCCCACCGCACTCCTGCCCCCCCCAGGTGCACCTGCAGAACATCTACACTGTATGGAGACAGAGACAGTGGAACGCAATCCACATCCAAGGAGAGCGGAAGCACATTGACCACCTCGACCTTGCCCTCCCCCCCCCAAAACCCCTACTCGTGGGGATGACAGTGGTGATACAATCCTTGTCCCTAGAGGCGTACCACAACCCCAGAGCCCTCATATCCCCACTACCCTGGTTCAATACCTATGACCCCTGCATACAGGGCCCAATAATCGCCATAAAGGCCATCGAGGAGAGGAAGGTGGAATTCGTTGTCCTCAACATGTGCGGCACAAAAGTCGGACTTGCACTCTTGAAGATGCCATGGACCCGCGAGACCACTGTCGGACACCGTGCCTCCCTGCCCGGAGAGACGGAACCCAGACGCAGCTCACCACTGGGATGCGAAGGCCCATGGGCCTAGGCCCACGAGAGGGACGAACACACAGAGTGACACCAGATGGTGAGGAGCGCAGGCGACGGCCTGTACACGCCAGCAGGCCGGAGCTCGGAGGACATGGCCCCGAGATGGACAGTGTAGGGAACTAGGATAATCGTGTCAATAATGCAGATAAGCGACGTCCTTGTAACGCGACTGAAGCGCCGCTGCCAGGCAAATCAGAGCCGGACATGAGGCAACGAGGGGAGCTCGGCACGGACGGAACGGAAAGGCACTCACCAGACCACGAACCCGTCACCCGAAAGGGAAAGCATCCCGCCAGGCCCGCGCATGCTTCCCTGCGAGAGAGGAAGGTACTCGGGGAAGGGAAACCATTGGAAAATCTGCTCGAGAAGAAACGTCAGCCACACGCCGATTACCAGGAAGACACCACCCACAAACTCCCACGCCTTGTGTAGAGGATGTGGCAAAGGAATGGCAGTACAAAACTATGCAATGAACGGACAGCTGACTCAGCAGCAAGAGCAGAGGGCAAGCACAGCTGGGCCACTGCAACATGAGAGAAGGCGGAGGAGAGGAGTCCACAGCATGGGCGCCAGGCGTAGCTGGTACAAACAAAGACAAACAATAGAAGCCAGCGGAGAGGGCAACGCCACATCCTACACACGCCCGCCCCCCCCCTCACCAGACAAAAAATACCCCGTACGCACTCCATGGCAATGCACACTTGACCCAGGATAGACACGCCCCTAGACCGCAGGCTAACAGTGAGCGACCTGGTGACTCCTACCCGCTAGCACCTCTCCTGACCGTAACGCAGACACCCGGCAAATACGTGCGGGAGGAGCAGCGAACAGACACGGTGGACCCTGACCTGCGCCGCACACCGAAAGGGAAGGTCGGCAGAGGAAATGGGAGAGACAAGAAACGCAAGGCTACTAAAAAGCGAACCAAGGGTGCTCCCTCCCCCATGCCCCCCCGCGCACCCTCCCGCTGACCACGTCGTTGACCTCGCCAGACCCTCAGACCACCTCGCCCTATCCATCCCTGCAATGCGCATAGACACGGACTCTATGGTAGTCCCGGATCGCCCATGGCTCCCCCTGGACCAGCCAGTACCACGCAGAGCTAATGTACGTCCTCGCATGCATGCCAACTGTGGGTATTCTGTCTAACTGCCCAATATAGGAGCCGCCGACCTACCACGAAGAGTTCCCGTGGATAAACGGCGAGAGGAGGAACCCTCCAAAGCATCCCTATCGCGAATATGTCCCGCGCCGCCCTGTCTCGACCCCGCCTGTGGCTGAGGGGCACACCCTCAACGTCGAGCACTACTACGAGACTCCGGAATGCTTCTCATACCCAGAAGACGGCCTCTCTGTGCACAGCGACAAGCTGAATGACCGCGAGTATATCTACGACGGCCTGGAAGCGATGCAAGAGAACTTCCACTGCCACTACGACGACGTCGTCACGGATGGCCTCAACCGCGATGGTTACCCTATCCCCTGGAACCCGCCGAGATGCACACGCTCCCTTCTACCCCCCGAAGACCTAAAGCACATACCGCGCCAGGATCTTTGCGCCCCGCATCCTGGGTGGATTATGATACGCTACTGGAGGCACGACAATGAGCCAAACCCTAGGTGACACACAACACACGAGGAGGAGGCCCCGTGGCACAACCAGTACAGCATGACAGGTGCGCTCTCCAATGCGGATCCTCCCGCTGCGACGTTCCGCCCTATCCGGGCTGAAAGGCACCCGTGGCAGCGGCAGGAAGTAGCGTCGCACGTCTACGACTGGAGAGAAGAGATCAGACTGGCCACGTGGACGCCTCTGTCCCCGCCCGCACCCTAGCAGGGGCAGTACTTCAATCCAAACCCAGACCGGACCCAGGAGACAATCCACGACACAAACTACTATGCAGAACAACTTGCGCGCGCCATCCAAGATGGCAAAGTGTCACCACCGATAACCCCCTGCCTCGATGCCGCCATGGCATCGAGAGAACCATCGCCGCTCCTAGACGACCTAGACTACGAGGCGGTGCTGCCTAGCCCGAAGTATACCTCGACCCCGCACCCCAGCAAGGCGCTCCGCTTTGTGGGCGGCGCTGCGACCCCCGACGCCGCTCGTAACGACTGGACCCCCACGGACGGTGGGCCACCGCAATCCTCCATGCGCTCGGGCAAGGCCCCCCTCCTTGTCCCGGAGCAGTGGGTGCCCGGGAGTAAAGAAGAGTACACGCCGACTGCCCGCACGCACCAGGACATGTTACCCTCACTGACAGTGAGACGTGGCCGAGAGGCACGCCGCCTGCCAACGAAGTTGAACCACAACCTCCCACGAAACGTGTTCAGCGCCCCTGTAGCGGCCCCACCGGGCACGCTCAAGCACCCCCCGAGCCCCACCCTAGCTGGGCAGCCAGCGCTGAAGCACGTCGGCCTCCCGCCGCCCTCCACAGCAGATGACAACTACCGGAGGGACCTCTTCCTTGCTGAAACGGACCTGCGACCCGCTAGCAGCGACTCGAACTGCATGAACCCGGCCAGGAGGAACGACGCCGCGCAGACGACACAAGCGCAGGGAACCGCCCCCACTCCGACGACAGGTCCCGCTAGCGACCGGGGCCCCACCTCGCTCGCCCACCCTGACACACCCGCGCTGGCGGCCTACTTTCTCACGCTGCAGACCGCCCACATGCACACACCAGGCCCGCCGTGGGCACCATCGTATGCGCAAACCTGGAGCGCCCCGCACGGGCCCGTTGGAGCGCATGCTGAGCACGAAGTCCCTTGGAGCGGGCCGGACGCAGGACGTGTGACTGCTGGGACAGCGCGTGCGGCTTATCCTGCCTCCTCCTCCTCCGCACCCGGAGGGCACGACGCGCTGCACGCAACCACCGCTGGTGCACAAGACCTTGTCGTCGAACACAGTGCCCCAGCCCCCGAGGTGCCACCGCCTCCTGCGCCCAGACCCGCCTTGGGTCGGACTGTGGCAGAGATGGAGTCGCTGCACATGTTCCTCCCCCCAACCCTAAGGCTCAACGAACATGGGGAGATAGTCATTGTGGAGAACCCGGTTTTCCCGGAGCTGGCTGCCGAGGCTGCTGCTGAGGATACCCCCCTGACTCAGACGAACCCGCTCGAAGAAAGGCGATTCCCCGACTCGATGCCATTCACAGCCACCCTGCCTGGAGGGTTCCCCGAGCGACACCGCATTGACGCGTTCGCACCGATCCTGAACCTGGACCCAAAAAAGAACCACCAGTGGGCGTCACAGCCCCCAGCAATGACGGCCTTTATCGACATCCCCTACGTTCGGACGCCCAGCCCGGAGTCTGCGGCGTGGTGGACGAACGAGATCCGCGAGACCCTCGAGGCGGTCCTGAAAACAAAAATCCCCGAAATCATCCCACCCCACCCTGACACCATGACCGTCTTCCCACCGGGGTACCTCTACCCGAGCGAGTTCCCGATGACCTGGTCCCTCCAAGGCATAGAACCAGGGGCCCGCGACTACCTCGTCCAGCGCCCGTGCATTGCCACAAGCCGCCTGGTCGTCTTCCCGCAGACGCTCATACCTAAGATCCCGCACTTCTTCGGTGCCACGGCCGGCTTCGTGGAGAAAAACGAGGAGGCCATCAGGGAAGGCATCCAAGAAGTCCTATGTTCAGGCCCGCTTAGGCCGATCCTCGATGAAATGGTAGCTGCAGCGTCGGCCAGAGCCACAGAGAGCTCCGAATTCACGCTCCCGCCCCAGCAGATCGTGGAGAGGATGATTAACTCGGTCGAGATCGCCATCGTTGACCTCAACTTGAGCGCCTTTGTCACGAACATGTACCTGACTCCCACGACCAACGATCTGTACATCTGGCGATGCCTCGTGAAGAAGTCTCAGGAGATCGACATCCCTGTGGACCGGAACCAACTGGGCTATTTCAAGAAGCCGGTAATGTGTGAGCTGTGCTACGGAATGGACCATGTCGCGAACCAGTGCCCCTTCCCCAGTGTCCCCAGCTGGAAAGGCCCTGTCCCACACCACCACTGCAGCCTGACCCAACGAGCGCCACCCGCTGCCCAAGGCGAAACGCCGGTGAACGCAGACCCTGGAGCACCGGCCGAGCGGCAAGTGTGGGGCACCACACAGAACCAGACGAGGCGAGGGCACAGGAGGGGTGCCCCAGGCGCATCGTACAGTCCCCCTCCCCACCACGCGGGCCCAAGCACCCGGACTGATGGCGGACGAGGCCACCCCCAGGCCGGGGGTCCCCGTCACGGACGAGGCTGAGGCAGCTGACCGCCCTGGGGCCGCGGGGGACGAGGACGGGGATCTGGGTATCAAGGTGGCTATGAGTACGACTACGGGCATGGCTACGACTATGGATATGAGCATGGAGGGTACTGATGACCTAGACTGAGAGCGCCTTCTTGACACAATGCGACATGTAATAGAACCTGTATACGACCATGACGCGAAGTCCTGAATGACATATACCTTCTTGGAACCTGAGAGCGAGCATACTGGGGCCTACGTCACACTGACATCCCACACAGATAGTGAACCCCCTGATGCAGACTCCTCCCCCTGGCTCCCCGCCCCACGTAGCATACAGGACACGACTGTGTGACCCGCAATAGAATGCTGTGCCGAAAACGCTGCCTCCACCGTGGCTGCGCTGCACGACAAGAAGGCCCTAAAGACAAGCGCTAGTCTAAGACAGACGAGGAGCGGACCCAAGCACCTGCAGCACCCTCTGAGCGCGCCGCCAAGGCTGGAACACAGCTGGACCCCTGCCGCGAACCCTCTCACAGCGCGCCTTGCATATGGAGCCTCCTAAGTGAAATGCCACGACCGCAACGATGGGCGAGCATGCACATGCCCGGCCTCCACCATAGGACAGCCACCGACCTAGACTGCAGGCTCCCCTGCTAGGGCCGCGCACACGCACATGAACGAACACGTACCCACCACAAGGTGGGGGCACCTGCCTCCGGACGCGGGTGTCCCTGTCCCCCTCATATCCTGACTCTACCCAAGTGACGCAGCTGGCCCAAATATACTGGCCCGAAGAGGCGACAGGAAAGCTGGCCGCCCACGCCTCCCACCCCGATCTCCCCACCTACAATGGTGGCCTATTTAGGCCTCAACGTGCCGTGCCGAGAGGCTGAAGCTCGCGACGTCGCCCGGAATATGTCGCCAATGCATAGTCGCCCCGACCGCTGGGCTAGCGGCCTAGCCAACAGTGATAGTTGTACCTGTCGGCGAAAAGAGACCAACTGCCAATCCTCCCACAAATAACCTCGCGCGGCACCTGCTGCCCGCGCAACCCGGATGTATACCCCAGTCTAGTGGCCACGAGCGCATCAACAGGCCAGGAGAGGAGACCCCCCTGTCTGCCGGGCGCCCCCCCCATGAGCGGCCTGCAGATTACGGCGGCAGACTGGGTGGCCTGGACTCTTCACAGGCAGGCCCCATCCAAGATGAAGACCATAGTGCACTGAGGCACGAGACCCCTCCTGCCTCGCCGGAGGACAGTCGGCGAAGGCGACACAGAAGAAAAAAAAAGAAGAAATCCCGCGCGAGACTCACAATAGTGACGCTGAACATGAGGGGGTTCGGCCCCGAAATGAGGGATGGCACCAGCGACAAATGGATGTCAGTGAACCAGATCATCCGCGAACAAAGAATAGCAGTGTTAGTGATACAGGAAACGCATCTGTCCACCGTGCGAATCGAGAACCTGAATAGCCTGTTTGGCTCAGCCATGATGGTGGTCGGCTCGCCGGACACTGAGAATGAGACAGGAGTGAGAGGAGTTGCCTTCGCAATCAACACGCGCCTAGTCAACACCAACAACCTGAGCATGGACGAGATTATCCCCGGAAGAGCTGCCACGCTCACCCTCAAATGGTCGAGAGGGACATCCCTCTGCATCACCAATGTGTATGCACCGAACGTATTGCGCGACAACCAGGACATGTGGGACGCTCTCAGAACCGCGTGGAACAACAGGAGCACACCTAAGCCGGATGTCCTCCTCGGTGACTTCAACCTAGTCAAAGATCCCATCAATCGGCTCCCCCCCCACCCGGACGACCAGCAGGCGATGAGTGCCCTTAAAGAGCTGAGATGGGCAGGTGACCTAGTCGACAGCTGGAGGCGCGAGAACCCTACACTGCGCACCTTCACATACATGCAAGCATCCACGGGCAGCCACTCGCAGATTGATAGAATATACCTATCCCGCCAGCTCTCGGACAAGGCGACGGACTGGAGTATGATGGAGCCCGGCATCCCGATGGACCACAAACTGGTAGCCTGCGTGATAACTAATTATGAGGCCCCGTACGTCGGGAAAGGCAGATGGGCCATGCCTGCAAGGCTTACCACCGACAAAACCTTCATGGCCCGAATCAAGGACATCGCCCTGGAGGAACAAGATAAGCTGCGCGCCGTAGGAGGGTGGAATTGCACGGACAGCCCCCAGCTAATACTCTGCAATCTGAAAAAGAAAATTACGGATGAAGCGAAAACATACGCAAAAGAGAATATGCCCAAACTCGAACGCAGGATCAAGCGTCTCCGTGAGGGCCTACATCTCCTCCTTAATGGGGATGATGCCGGTGAAATGCAGCCAACCAGGATAGTGAGGGAAGCCACCATCCTCCAAGACCGCATTGCATCCCTGGAGGTCCGGCGTTTCAGCTACCGCAGAACGGCTGTTGCGGCAAGAGACTGGACAGAAGGTGAGAAGGTCTGCAAGTACTGGACGAAAGTCAATGCCCCACGCAGGCCCGACCAGACCACGTACAAAATGCGGATCCTGGGATCCGAGCCTCCGCAATACACGAAATGCTTGGACAAGATGGCGGAAATGGCACGAGAGTTCTACGAGAACCTCCAACGGGACGGCTACGATGAGCGCGAAACGCCCCAAGACTGCGAACGGGACATTGCTGCTGCACTGGAACATGTGTCAGTGAGCCTCTCCTCGCCCACCCGAGACACCATGGCGAAGTACGTCTCGCGGCTGGAGGTCCTGGATGCGCTGCAGGAGGCCGCCGCCGGGAAAGCTCCCGGAATCGACAGAATCCCCGTAGAGCTGTGGAAGGAATTGAACTGCAATTATGAGAGGGACATGAAAAAGAACGCTCCTGCCTTTGATGTCGTGGCCCTGCTTAAAGCGGCCTTCAACGACGTAGAAAGGAGAGGAGTAGAGCACGGGACCGGATTCGCAGATGGGTGGATCTGCCCCATTTACAAGAAGAAGGACAAGAGAGAAATCGGCAACTACCAACCAATCACCCTGCTCAATACGGACTACAAGCTGTTCACAAGAGTGCTAGCCACAAGGCTCGCCAGACATGCAGACGAAATAATTCATGAAGACCAGGCCGGCTTCATCCCCGGCAGGCAAATCTTCGACCATGTTAAACTGTTGAAACTTATCGCGGACTACACCGAAGCTGAGGAAATCGACGGAGCCATTATAGCTTTGGACCAAGAGAAAGCTTACGATAGGATTGACCACGAATATCTCTGGAAAACCCTTTCTCATGCGGGCCTCCCACAGCACTTCATAAACACAGTGAAAACGTTGTACGAAAACGCAGAAAGCCTCGTGATTGTAAACGGCGTTATGAGCAGAAGCTTCCGCATCACACGGGGAGTCAGACAAGGTGACCCTATGTCATGCCTCCTCTTCAATATTGCCATTGAACCCCTAGCATGCGCCCTCCGTGGGTCGACTCTTAAGAGCCTGGAGATCCCCGGCATCTGCAAACGCCTCATCACCACACTCTTCGCAGACGACACGACTGTCTACCTAGCAAAAGACAACTCATATGAACAGCTGACCAGGATACTCCACACCTGGTGCTCAGCCGCCAGGGCCAAATTCAATGTAGAAAAAACGGAGGTTATACCGATAGGCATCCCTGAACACTGGGCCTCTGTTGTGACCACGCAGAAACTGAACTGCCACAGTGCCCCACTCCCAGCGGGAGTGAACATAGCGAAGGATGGCGAAGCAGTCAGGTCCCTCGGTGCCTGGATAGGGAATGGTGCAGATGCAGACCATCCGTGGTCGACGGTTCTTGACATGATAAAGCAGAACCTGGATAGATGGGCGAAAAGAAGGCCCACAATGCATGGAAGAAAACTGATCATTGGGATGGAAGTAGGAGGGCGAACACAGTACCTTACCCGAGTGCAAGGGATGCCCCAGCACGTCGAAAAGCAAATAACTAAGCTCGTTGCCGACTTCGTCTGGAAGGGCGACGCCTACCCCCGAGTGGAGACCCTCTTCCGAAAACCCCCGGACGGGGGCATGAACCTCCTAGACATTAAGGCAAGGAATGAAGCAATAGATCTGATGTGGCTGAAAGAGTACCTTGACATCTCCCCTGCCCACCCAAAATGGGCGTACGTCGTGGACGCGCTCCTCGCCCGAGCAGTGATGGCGTCGTCGCGGAACATTGATCGAGACGCCAGAGTAAACCCATACCTCCAGACATGGAGAGCAAGTATGAGGAAGGCGGCCGCCCTCCCGGAAGACCTAGTGCGGATGGTCAAGGCAGGCGAAAAATATGGCGTCATGCTGATTTCCCATGACCCCGCCAAAGATCTAAAAAACGCACTCCTGGTATGGTATCACTTAGGCGGTGCAAGCACTAGGAGCACCGCGAACACTGGGGCCTCCCGCTGCCTCCGTGAAAACCATGCAGTAGTATCTGTGGGTGATTGTGCAGAGATTGGGGAAAGGGAACTGGACGCTGCAGCGCACAGGGGAGGGGCGGCCTGCGAGTGCATGCCCTGCTTTGAGGATCGGACCAGGCGTAACTGCCAAAATCCCACGAGATGCGCCGAAGCTGCCCGGAGAGTGGTGGAGAGGCTCCTCCCCAAGTGGAGACCGGAACCTTCCTGCTGCTGCGATGGCCTGTCACTGATGATGTCCCGACAGCGATGAAACGTGGTGGCCGCAGCGAGCGATGAACGAATAACCTTTGATCCCTCAATCTCAGATAGAATGCCCATCGTAGCGGCTTTCCGGGCCTTCACAAACCCGCACCAGAAAGAAGACGGAAGAACGGAGGGGCCAGTGCGCCACCCCAGACTAGGCTTCCAAGTAGACAATGAGGAGGTCGAAGTGTACACCGACAGATCCTGCCAGGATAACGGCCTGGGCAGTGCGAGAGCAGGGAGCGGGGCCTGGTTTGGAGCGGACGACCTGAGAAACACAGCCCGCCGGGTCCCGTACACAATGCAGTCTAACTAGGTGGCGGAATTCTATGCCGTGTCAGTGGCAACAATGATCGTCCCGCCCTTCGCCCCGCTCCACATCGTCAGCGACTCAAAGTATGTGATAGAAGGCCTGACGTCCCACCTCCGCAAATGGGAGGACAACGGATGGGAAGGCATTGCGAATGTCCAGGCCATCAAGGACGCTGCAGCCCGACTAAGGGCAAGGTCAGCTATAATGACCTTCCGCTGGGTAAAGGGCCACTCTGGGGACCCAGGCAATAATGCGGCCGACGCCCTGGCGAAGGACGCATGCGACCGGCATGCCGACGAGCCGCTCCCTAGCCCGCCCTTGGGCTTCCTACACCCCGGGATGAAACTGGTAACAATGACACAGAAACTTGCTTACCGTGGAATCCGGAGGAGGATGGAAGCAAAGACGGCGCCGCGGAAACGCACCACGCTTATGGTGGCGAGAGCGCTAGATGCACATGAAGCGCTCACAGGGATGGCGATGATGAGCGGTCAGCTCTGGAAAGGGCTCAGACACGGAGACATGGCAAGGACCACGCGGGAGTTCCTGTGGAAAGTCCTGCATGATGGCTACAAAGTTGGACGGTTCTAGGAGAATATCCCGGACATGATGCACCAATCCGCGTGCGGATACTGTGGCAGTGAAGAGAGCCTGGAACACGCGATAAGCAACTGCGCCTCGGATGTGGTCCAAACACTCTGGGGCCTGACGAGAGCGCTACTAAGGAGGAAAGGGATCAAGACTGACCTGATAGCGTATGGAATGATCCCCACCGCGCCGAGCCTCACCCTCAAGTCCAAGGACGCCCCACCCCCACCTAGGGGCGCCGAACGCCTGGCGCGCATCATGCTGATGGACACAGCGCACACAATCTGGAAAATTAGGTGTGAGTGGTCAATAGGAAACGACGGTGACCCCCTGAAACGCCCCACGCAGAAAGAAGTGACGAATAAGTGGCATGCAATGGTCAACCGACGTATATGGATGGACCAGGCGAGGACCGCGAGGGCGCTGGGCAAACGTGCCCTGACCAAAGAGACTGTCCTGGAAACATGGAGGGGTGTCCTACACAATGAAGAGACCCTCGGCGATGAATGGATAGGGCTACAAGGAGGGGTTTTAGTGGGTAGTGTCAAGCCGGAGGGGCCAGGATAGGACTCCACCTGTCCCCGTAGAGGCCGCCGACGAGCCCCACACAACGGGCAAGGCCCAAGTGCGTAAATGCATTTCCTCTCGCGGGAGCCTATCACAACGTACTCCATGGGTGAAACACTCCCAGTAAAAAGCAATGGCCAAGAAGGGGGCGAGAGCCTTGCCTTGGCCAGCTCCGCAAAAAAAAAAAAAAAAAAGAATACACCGTCCTTGGGCCATCTAAGTATCAGCGACCAGCCGTAAGCAAGCGCCGACTGGCATGCAAGTTCGTTCCTGGCATGCGGCGCGGAAGTACCTGTGACGCTGCCAGTGGGAACCCTCGGATATACAGTAGGGTTCAAATCTCTCAGCATCGCTCTAATCATCCTTGGGTTGGGTTGTCGCCGATTGGGTATGGCTTTCGATGAGTGTAAATAAGGATAGCAATATCCGAGCAACGAAGGAGACAGGTGCAGCAAGTGGCCAATGCAATGGAGGACGGCAGAGGATAGTTGTCTAGAGGAGAGAAGCCCATCGGACTCGGAACCCGTCACAGCCACAATGGAGCATCAACGCTCTTGCCCGGCAACCCCGTACGACGACAGTACGCCAGTGCAACGAAACCTTGCTCATTAAAAAAATTAATCTACAGGTGCAATCGGCCTTTGATCTGCTTTGATCGCCCACCTTGACGGTTGTCGCACTCAGATTGAAATATAGGGCTGGATTCTCGAAGACCTTGTGGTATCGTACCCATCCGTCTGCGCTCACACCCGACGGTCGACCAAGAACAGGCGGAGTGTGAGTTGGGTGTGAGTATAATGAGTATAGACGGATGGGGACCAGACCAGAAGACCACTCCCATAACTGCAAGTCAATACTTCTGAACGTTGAATATAGCGACGGAAGCTCTTCGGATCTCGGCTTTTGAGGCCATATAGTGCTCGGTCCGCGAAGGGCTCTGGACTGGATTTCTTCGCGCGTTCTCCATAAGGCTCTTCGTGAGAGTTCCGAGTATAACGCACACATTCCATCGGAATGAGTGGCAATGGAGGTGATGGCGCATTGATAGCGCATGGGTGAATACAGTGGTGTGATGTATGTACAAGTTACTACAGATGGGAGTGTCGCGTGCAGCCCATATACTATGCCAGTACAGCGTCCAATAATGCTTCCGAAATTATAACTAAGGAAAGCCATCGACCAATAACAACCTGTATCAATTAGAAGACGAAGACCGGTGAGAAATCCAAGGCATGAGAACCGATTCAATGATGTCACGACGACCGTCAATTGACCGTGGTCGCGTCGACAAGGATCCAGGATGGTGGAGAAATCAACGCTCCGCCGTGCGAGCCTGCCACTCGCACCGGCGTATATGACAGCGAGCTTCCCCCATGCCACGAGAATGCGAAGGGAGCGGATGAATTACGCGCAGAGACGTGCTTACGCAGCGCGCTCCACTATTTCCCAGTCATCCGGGAGCACATCCACCCACGAGGCATCCATCGCCACATCCGGCATGTCCCAGTCGCGCTGCGCAGCAACGAGGCTTTCGAGGGCTTCTGTCGCGGTGAAGATAGACATCGCTATCCGAGGACCCATGTTGAGGATATTGCGGCCGACCGGCGACAGGCGCATACGCGTCTCGATGGCCGTGCGGTACAGGTCCGGCTCCCTTTTCTTTGTGCATGGCAGGGAGGGCCGCTCCGGCATGGTGTGCTGCATCGGGGCAAGGGGTGAGGAGCGGCGCGGGCGAGGTGGGGTGCGCCTAGATGAGGATAGCTGGACATTGGGTAGTGGGGAAGGGTGGGACTGGGTGGTCGTTGGTGTGGCGTGTACCATCGGCGCGCGAAAGGGTTGCGTCCGTCGCTTCCGCATGCGGACGTCGTAGTGGCCGATGACGAGACTGTCGACGGCAGTATACGTCTTGGTTGGTCCATCCCGCCCATAGAGTGGCGCGGAGTCCGCGACCTGCATATCGGCGAGAGAAAGGTAGGAGCCGGTTCGGCGAAGAGGAGTGCGCGCGGCTTTGCATGGGGTCGGAGTGGAGAACGACATGGTGCGTTTCCGAGGAACGAAGGAGAGAGAATCTGTCGACGGAGAGAGGACGAGGGCGCACGACATGTAGAATATCCGGATACGAGGAGATGGAGATGAGGGAGAGAGGACGGCGGGGAGGGAGACGGACAAAGGATGGAACAGCGCTCCGTCGACGGCGCGCGGGTATAATATCGCGGGAAGCGCCACGCCCGTGAGAATGAACCCCCAAAATGGACCGTCCGGCAAACACCGAGGGCCTCGACTGCGAGTCAATAAACCCTGCTCCACCGCCACGCTTCCCCTTGCAGGAATAAGCCTGTGTTGCTGGTCTCGGTCCTCGCTCACCGACATGCATCGGGCAGTGCACGATGGAATGCCGGAGCTATATGACTCGTCAGCAGTCGCAAGTACCAGGCAACCGAGAGCAGCTGTCCGAGCTTCCCGACGTGTTTGCGAAGCCGTCTTTCCATCCTCAACTGTTCATCATGATGTGCATCCAACGGCGCCGCCACCGCTGCTGACACCCCGCGCAGAAACCCAGAGCACACCGAACTCGGAAACATGGAAATACGGAGATGCGCGGAACAAGAATGCATGGCTTGTGTGAGAGCGACTCGGCCTTTGGCGCACAATTAGGTGGATAGACGAGCTTACAGCGTAAGGTTACTGTTGGGTTTCGCCCACAATAACGATCTAGCCTCTCATCAGTCCTCCTCGCCGTCCATCCCAAAACGGGAACCCTCCAGGTCCCTTCATACCAAGGTTGACGGTACGAACAGTGTTCCAAGCGCCACATCCATCCTTGCCTTCGTGGATGATGGATTGAGAATTTTGAGTTATTCTCGTCCGATCGACCGGGTCAAGCCAAAGGAGAATCTCGCTTAGGTCCTCCTGAGGAAAAGCAGGTCTAGCAACGATAGTACGGTAGCAGCAGAAAGATTCAGAGTAAACGAGACAAAAGATGATGGGACGAAGGGACGAGAGAGGCGATCTCCGTTGTTCGTCTGTGGTTCGTCAGGGTTTGTCGCGGGGAGCGCCGCCTCGAGGCATCAAGCCAATCTAATCAGTCGCTTGAACGAAGGTCCTTATCTCACCTCTTCCGCTTGCTTATCTCCTCCAAGCTAGCGACAGACCCACTCAAGCTAAAGCCCACCCCAAATGTCCTCAGGACCTCGTTCACTTCGTGGAAGAAACCCCGGCTCATCGAACACGGGCCGCATTTGGCTCTGCCATCGAGCAAAGCCCCCCTAATTCGCGCTAGCCTCTGCACGACCACAGCACGCGGAAACCATGCGTATCACTCCTAGAGAGGAGTCGAAGCTACTCATTCATCAGGTACATCGTCCTACCTACTTGATGTGCATTCCGATCTGGCTATTGACAGGTCTATGCGGTCAGGTTGGGTCTCTCGCCCAAAAGCGGCTTGCGCGCGGCCTCCAGCTCAATCAAGCAGAGGCTGTTGCCCTCATCGCGTCGCAGCTTCAAGAACGCATCAGGGATGGCAAGCATTCCGTCGCGGAACTGATGCAGCATGGGAAGACCATGTTAGGGCGCAGGCACGTTTTGCCAGGGGTTCCCGCGCTTCTGCATGAGATTCAGGTCGAGGGCACCTTTGTTGACGGGTACGTCCGGTCGCGCCAATGATTTTGTATGCGCACTGAGCGTGTATCTCTGCTGTACGTGTCGCCGTCGCCAGGGTATTTCTTGTAACCGTACACGATCCCATCTGTACCGAAGACGGCGACCTCGCCGCAGCCCTGTACGGCTCCTTCCTCCCTGTCCCCTCAAGCGACGTGTTTCCCGTGGTTAATGCCGCCGAGTACTCGCGCGAACACGCTCCGGGGGCAATCATTGTCAAGCCAGACAGGATTCGAATCAACCAGGGTCGGGAACGCATCAAGCTGCGAGTCACAAACAACGGCGACCGCCCCATCCAAGTCGGCTCCCACTACCACTTCATCGAGACGAACCCCGCGCTGTCATTCGACCGCGGCAGGGCATACGGCAAGCGCCTTGACATCGCCGCCGGAACTGCAGTTCGGTTCGAACCCGGGGACACGAAGACGGTGACGCTCTGTGCGATCGCGGGAGCAAGGGTGATCACTGGAGGAAACCGTCTGGCTACAGGGGTCGTTGGCTTATTACGGACGGATGAGGTCGTGCAGAACTTCGTTCAGAAGGGATTTGGTCACCAACCTGAACCGGGTGCGCTGGAGGTGGCTGAAGACACAGACATAGGTCGAGATGCGTACGTCGCGATGTTTGGTCCGACGGTTGGTGATAGGGTGCGCCTCGGTGACACTGCACTGTGGATTGAGGTTGAACACGATGAGGTTCGTTGTAACCGATATCCTGCCGTGTTACGGCAACCTAATGTCGCATTCCACAGACTGTCTACGGGGATGAAGTCAAGTTTGGTGGCGGTGAGCGCCTACTCCAGACGACTGAACCCGAGGAAGTTCTGATCGGAGACTTTAGGCAAGACCATCCGGGAGGGTATGGGCCAGGCTACTGGCCGTCCCGCTGCCGACACGCTCGACTTGGTGATTACGAACGCGCTCATCGTGGATTGGTCGGGCATCTACAAGGCATGTAGTGTTTTCAACAGACTATGTGCGCTATGAGGAACCACGCTGATTCCGCTGCAGGCCGACATTGGTGTCAAGGATGGGAAGATCAAGGGTGTTGGCAAGGCAGGAAACCCGGATGTCATGGCCGGCGTGCACCCAGACCTGGTCGTCGGCTCCGCCACAGAGGCAATCGCAGGCGAGAAGCTCATCGTCACGGCCGGCGCCATCGATGCCCACTGCCACTACATCTGCCCACAGCAAGTAACGGAGGCACTCGCGTCGGGCACGACGACGATGATAGGGGGCGGCACGGGCCCCAGCTCGGGGACGAACGCCACGACGTGCACCCCGAGCCCATTCTATATGCGCCACATGCTTGCCGCGACGGACGGGCTATCAATGAACTTCGGTTTCACCGGCAAGGGCAACGACACTGGCATGGCAGCGCTGGAGGACATCGTTAGGGCTGGCGCCGCCGGGCTGAAGTTGCATGAGGATTGGGGCACGACGCCGTCGGCGATCATGAGCGCCCTTGACGTCGGTGACAAGTACGACGTGCAGGTGAACATTCATACGGACACATTGAACGAGAGCGGATTCGTTGAGAGTAGGTTTATTCTCTCCTTGGGTACCTGCGCCGCGACTGACAGGCGTTTATAGGTACGATTGCCGCGTTCGGGGGCCGTACTATCCACACATACCACACCGAAGGAGCTGGTACGTGCTATACGTAGGACGTGAGTCAATCAATTGATACCTTGTACAGGTGGAGGACATGCTCCGGACATCATCGTCGTATGTGGTTTGGACAACATCCTTCCGTCGTCAACCAACCCTACCCGGCCATATACATGTAACACGTTGGACGAGCATCTAGACGTAGGGTTCTTACGAGCCTCTATGCACATACTGTACATATGCTCATGCCATCTGGCATTTGACAGATGCTTATGGTCTGCCACCACCTGGACAAGTGCATACCCGAGGACCTCGCCTTCGCGGAGTCGCGGATCCGTGCGGAGACCGTGGCAGCGGAAGATGTGCTCCATGACACTGGCGCCATCTCCATGATTAGCTCCGACTCCCAGGCCATGGGCCGCGTCGGCGAGGTCATCAGCAGGACGTGGCGGACTGCGAGCAAGATGCGCGAATTTCGTGGGCCCCTCGCGGCCCTGGGGGACCACGAAGGGCATGACAACGGCAGGGTCAAACGATACATATCCAAGTACACCATCAACCCGTAAGCAATCTCGTGCCGACGTCGATGGACTCGCGTTCCTATCGGGTGCTCGTTGACTCACTGTGTGCACCCACATCCAGCGCGATCACCCACGGTATCAGTCATCTCGTCGGACAGGTCGCTGTCGGCACGCTCGCCGACCTCGTCCTGTGGAAGCCCGAGAACTTTGGAGCTAAGGCGGAGATGGTCATTAAGTCGGGCGTCATCGCCTGGGCACAGGTTCGTCCGAGTCTTCCTTTCGAGGGAATTACTGCCGACGCCCCGACGCTCACTGACTCTGACTCCTCCCTCCCGCCTTGTCCCCACACTGCCCGAATATGTGCAGATGGGCGATGCAAACGCGTCCATCCCGACCGTGCAGCCCTTCATCGGACGTCCGATGTGGGGCTCGTTTGCCGCGTCCGCGGCCCTGAACTCTGTGTCGTTCGTGTCGGAGATATCCATCTCGTCCGGTACCGTTGCGTCGTACGGTCTGAAGAAGCGCCTCGAGGCGGTCAAGGGATGCCGCAAGGTAACGAAGAAGGACATGAAGTGGAATGACGCGACGCCGGCGATGACGGTCGACCCCGAGAGCTACGAGGTGCGTGCCGACGGCGAGCTGATGGATATCGAGCCTGCGAAGAAGCTGCCCCTTGCGCGGTATTATAACATATTCTGAAATCGAAGGCCGAATGACTGTCATGCGACGACGCAAAGATGGCCATTCTCCTTTCGTTTCACTCATTGGACTCGTTTCCCTTCGGTGCACCTTTCTCAGTTTTTTCTCCCATTACCGCCTTCTATCGCAACGAGCGATGAATGGCGACATTCCCCGGATCACTCTGGCAACCAACCGTTTACTCCCTGGCCATTCTGTCGCCATGCAAGTCTAGTGACGGTCCTACCATGATCGATCCCATCCCACATCTTCCAAGGAGTTCGCTAGGAGAGAGAGCAGGGGAGCAGTGACGAACAAGGCGCCCATGTACGCTCTAGAAGTCACGATATCGCATTTGTCGAGCACCCTGCAGTCCAAAGGAATTGGAATTTAGTACTGTCGTTTAATGTTGACGATGATAGCATGTACATGATGAGGCGAAGTGAGGAGTGTGTCTTAGGGGTATGCGATTATGTGGCGAATAGATAACATGATACAGTACGGTCCCAGCTGAAACAAAGCCTTTGACCAAATATTTTGAACGTCTAGTGGTGGTCTAACGTCGTCGTAATCGTGAAGCAGTGAGCGGCGGAATGCAGCAGGTAGGTGATATCGACAGCATCAGGTCGGAAGGGGAGAAGCAATAGTGTAGTGGAGGTGGATCATTGAGGGCGGCACTCAGGCTCCATGCCGTCATCATCGTCGTCGTCGTCGTCATCCTCCCAGTCGGCTTCGTCGCCCTCGCCGAACTGGAAACCAGAAGCATGATCAAAGAAGTTTGAGCCAGCGGGGAAAGGCGTTTCACGCACGTCCACGATGTCGCTCTCCTCGAACGGCACCTCGTCCACGACCGCAGGCTTGGGGTCCATCTCGGGCTTCTTTGGTGGTAGCAGCGCTACGAGTGCCTGGAAACGCGAAGCGAGGGTCAGTCATGTATGTTCATGGCAGAAGGAGCCACACGGACCTCGGTGTCCACTGTTTTGAGCCACTCTTCGTCTGGCATATCGATCTCGAGGATAACATAGAGGTTGCCCTTGTGATCTGGTGTCTTGTACTGAGGCATGCCCTCCCCTCTAAGGATGATGCTATCGCCGGACTTAATGATCTTTCCCGGTGGACTGGAGACATGGACACCTCGGCCATCCAAGTGGGTGACAAGGATTCGAGAGAACCCTAGGAGCGCTTCGGAGAGCGTGATGTGGACCGTCGTAAGCAAGTCGTTGCCTGACCGCTCGAATGACTCGTGTTTGCGTGTCTTCAATGTGAAGACCACATCTCCAGGAGGAATGCCCGGCTAATATCAATGCTAAGAATGTTACGAGAGCGAGACTCAACACCAGATGAGACTGACCTCCTCGTCGCCTGCACCCGCAAGCACGATTCGTTGCCGATCCGCCATACCGCGCTCGATGTAGATTTCTTGACGCGTCTTCTCTTTGACGGTCTTAGTGCCTTTGCACTTCTTACACCTAAACGAACCATTCAACAATATAGGCTGAAGGCTAGACGCATAGACAGGGGCACGTACCGGTCCTTTTCGCGAAGCTTCTCGCCGTGCCCTTCGCAGTCTGTGCACATTGCTCTGTGGGTACCCATCCGCTGCGCGCCGAGCTGGAAAAACCAGTCAGATACGCCAAGCCAAGTACAGTTGGTATTGCTCACTGCAGTTGTGACCATCGTCCAGCCCTTGCCATCGCACTTGACACAAGGTTTGGGCTTCGCGCTCCCTTTTGCGCCGGAACTTCGTATGACGCATAAGATAGGGACGGGGAACGAAAGCGCTATGACAATGGTAGCACTCACCCTTTGCAAACCCCGCATACAACCTCCTTCTCCATGTTCATCTTGACGGTCTTGCCATTGTACAGGTCCTCCAGCGTGACCTCGTACGGGATATGCGAATCTTGGCCCTTGGTCCGCTTCGGTCCCCGTGACCCAGGCCCGCCGAAATCGAAACCGAAGTTCATGCCTCCACCGAATAGTTCTGCGAAGATGTCCGCGGGGTCCATTCCGGGGCCAAATCCGGGTCCTCCCCTTCCTGACACGCCCTCCATCCCGTAGCGATCATACGCCTCTCTTGTTTCTCCTACGCTAAGGATCTCGTAGCTGGAGTAGTCATGAGCAGGATTGACCAAGGGGAACACTTTATAGCGCACGCACGCTGCAGCCATTTCTTGGAACTTTTGGCCAGCTTCGGGGTCATCCGGATTCTAGACTTTGTTCAGCGGGCGTGAATGGAAACATAGGGAGCATGTAGGTTCCCGTACCTTATCCTACACCAGAGTATCCTTGAGATTCAGTCGTTCACAGACACGACAAAAATTGGGGCACGTACTGGATGGTGCTCCCTCGCCTACGTACTTGTTAGCAATACCCAGGCGTAACGGAGTTCATTCTGCACGTACCTTTTTCCTGTATGCCTTCTTGATCTCATCTGAAACGAACGCGCACTTCAACCTTGCATCCGCTGTAACATACAATCGGAAATATATGAACCTTCTGTGGCAGTAGGTGGCACTCCGAGAATGTCATACAGCGCCCTTTCAAGAGGCACTAGGTGCGCAGTTAGCGTAGTTCTAAACCACGCAACCGATCTATACTTACTCTTTGAACCGTCGCTTGGCTGGGACGCGGGAGGAGGAATGGTGGATGGAGAAAAGAGTGACGCGGCAGCAGTTCTGCAGCATGCGGGGCACTCAAAGCACTTGGCACTCGCAAGCGGGTAGGCGCCGGAGGATATAGTTGCCGATGCACGCGCGCTTCCATCAAATTTCTTGACCTTGACCGACCCCAACACCCTCCGCACCGTCAGTCGTGCAACGCAGCCTGCTAGTACGAGACACAGAGGTACGTTTGCAAGCTCTCCGTTCATTTTACATGATGTTTTCTACAAATTCTTATCTACATTGTCGGAATGGGTCTCCCCATGCTTGACGAACACTTTTCTCCTGACCTTAATGTGCCACAGTGCACCTTTCCTCGTGTCGTTCATACTAACTCATCACCCAGGGACGCCTAATTTGTCAAACACGCGGTTAACTAGCGAGAGGAAACGGGAGATACTAGATGCGCGGAGGTCTGAAGGGTTGATTGGACAATTCACAACAGCACGTGTCGTTGCGTCTCCGTCGTACGTCGAGGCTCACGTCTCATGCATTGCCGTAGCACACCTACCATTATGAATTTCTACTTCGAAGCCGTCGGTGTGCTTGATAAGCTGGACGCGAAGAAGGGATCCATCAAGGGCGTCCTTGCATCTGTCCCCGAGAAGAACAGGAAAAGAACGGCTGCTCTGGTGATCGAAACGCTGAAATGTGAGACGACAGTCGATGATATACTTTATCCTTGAACCTAAACACCCCTGACATTTGTAGACAAGCAGGTACTCAGCGAGGTCATTGACGCTGCCCAGCTTCTTAAGCAAGAGAAGAAAATTAACTCCCGCCACCTCGCCCTCGTCCTCGTTCACGACCTCCTCCTAGCCAAAGGTATTCAGACTGGAGACGGTCCAATCAAGCAAGCCGTCCTCCGACATCGCACCAGACTCAACAGCGAATTCCAGCGGGCCAAAATTAAGCGAGGAGCAAAGTCGACTGAGGAACTAGCACAGACAGACGATGCGCGAGCAGGTGAGGCGGTGACCTCAGGTTCGGCCGGCTGTGATCACCGACTCGGAAATAGCATCCATTCCGCGATATGTGCGCGTCAACCAGACTTGTTGGACAGTGGCAGAAGCCCTGGAAACTTTCCGGGAGCGAGGATACCACGAAGGGGACCCATTATCGTCCGCGTAAGTCTTCGTTGCACCATGAGCAATGACCTCAGGTTCATCTTATGCGCATATAGCCAGGCATTTCAACGAGATCAGCACATCCCTAACCTCCTTGCCTTTCACCCCAGTACGCGCTTCACAGAGGACGATCTCTACATCTCTGGCAAGCTCGTCCTGCAAGACAAGGCTTCATGTTTCCCTGCGCACATCCTCTCGCCTCCTTCAGAAGACGGTGCGGTGGTGATTGATGCGACTGCCGCACCAGGAAACAAGACGTCCCACCTATGTGCTATCATGCAAAACAAGGGAAAGGCGCGTCCTCGCTAGATTTCATCCTTCCTTGTGGGGATTTTCACTGACCCCGACTGATGGATAGCTTTATGCGTTCGAGCGCGATCGAAAGCGTTTTTCGATACTGAAAAGCATGTTGTCTACGGCCCGCTGCAACAACGTCGAGGCAGTTAACTCAGACTTTCTGACTATCTACCCCGATGATCGGAAGTATGGTCGCGCCACGCACATGCAAGCCGCCCTCTCTCCCATCTACCGGCTCCGTTTCCTGATTTACAGCCAGATTGCTAGACCCTTCGTGCAGCGGATCAGGCATCGTGAACCGTATGGACTACTTGCTCGACAATGGTCTGCTATCTCGTTGTCAACCCGTGGTGAAAGTCGGCCTCCCGCTAACTCAACGATCACCTGTAGAGGAAGAGAACGACGAAGACTCCGAACGGCTGAACAAACTCGCCGCCTTCCAACTCAAGATGATCAGACATGCTATGATTTGTGAGTGTCTTCGTCACGACTTGCTAGGACACGGTCTGAATGCCCTACAATCGCAGTTCCATCCGTGCAGAGAATTGTCTACTCTACGTGCAGCGTGCATCCTACCGAAAACGAACACGTCGTGCGCCAGGCGCTGAAGACGGAGGAAGCGATCAACGGCAAGTTTAAGCTCGCATCGCAACAGGACGTTTTGCCTACGTGGCATCGTCGGGGTTTACCAGAGGAGATGAATCACGCAGGCACGTCGCACGCTACATGATTGAATCATTCTTACCATGGGACCTGACGGTTGTTCTTTTACAGCCGACGCCGAGTCACTCGTTCGCTGTGCTCCGGGCGAGGATCGAACGAATGGTTTCTTCGTGAGCCTATTCATACGCACGAAGGACGAGGAGGACGAAGGGACGAGTATTGTCGTGGACACGAAGAAACGGAAAGCACCGACGGACGCAGACTCAGAACGACCGACGACAAAGCGGAAACGCAAGAAAAAGACCAAGTCCGTTCCAATCTCTACTTAGATTGCTGACCTGTATTTCTCGCTTCTGTATTCACTACCACAAAGCTTGATTTTATTTCATCTCTGCTCGGATACAACTACGCGATTCAAACCTAGTGAGTTACAACGCAAAACTGAATGTCCTCGTGCTACAACTGGTTAGGAGGCGGAGGCGATGAGTACGAACCCAAACCTATCGACAACAGGGATGGCGACAGTGCTGGGTTAGAAACCGAACGCTGCGACGTCTGTGAGATGTTAGGAAGACGAGATCGAGATGAGAACCAGGCTGGACGAGCGAGGTGAATCTGCATGAGGCGGAGGCACGGGTGGAGAGTTAGAGGAGAATGTGAAGGGTTGGAGAAGGCAACCGTAGTCGTTGTCAAGTTAGTGGGAGGGGGTGCTGATCTGCTGCTGCGAGTACTGGTGCTGGTAATACTGCGCATATCCTGCGCCGTAGTCTTGCGACTGCCCCTGCTGCTGAGGGTAGTAGCCAGAGCCGCCCTGCTGTCCGTAACCAGAACCGCCTCCGCCGTACCCACCACCACCCGCGCTTCCGTAGCCATTGTATTGGCCTTGAGGCGGCCGACCAAAGCCACCCTGTTGTTGATTGGGGTTAGGAGCGCTGCTCTGCCAGACCTCGGGGCGCCGCCACGGAGGAATGCTCGAGCCGCCTGCAGTGATGTCGTGCCCACCCCCTCCAGTCCACGGCGCCCTCCCACCGTCTCCACCTGAACCTGCCCCTGTCTCCCCCAACTCGGCCATCAGGCTCGCGTACTCGGAGTCGAAGCCGCCCTTCATCATGTTGGGGTTAGGACCGCCACCACCACCACCACCACCGCCGCCGTGTCCCGCGTTCGGGTCCCTGTTGACGGTACAGTCGCGAGCCATGTGACCGGCACTACCGCAGACGCGGCATATGATGTTCGCTGTAAAGTTACGCTGTTGGGGACAGTCGTATTTACGATGGCCAACGCCACCGCAGTTCTGGCAAATCTGGTTCTCATCGTCGCGGAGGGTGCCGTTGAGAGCTGCTAGCTCTCGCAGCTGGTTCCGCTTGTGATCGTTCTGGCCCTCGGGCGTCGAGGCAGCCTGTATGACTGCGGTCAATGACTATGCGCGAACATAGACCGTCCCTTACTTACCGTTTCGATAACCTTGTTAATCAGCTTGACGCAAGCAGCGACTTTCTCATCAGAGTCAGCAGTGACAAGACAGTGAAGATCTTCCTCGGCATCTTCAGCGTACTGTTCTGGCCTAGCCTTCCCCTCTTTGACACTGCCCTTGCCACGAATGCTGATCTTCGCTCCACTATCGCGCTCCATCTTCTTCAAGCTGTTGCCACGTGGACCGACGAGGAGACCGAAGAAATTGATCTCGGGGAACTCCTTGACAGGGATATAGACCTTTTCAGAGGGGCGCTGCGATCTCTTCATCTGATGGTATTCGACTGGGGGGCGGAAGTTGGGGTCGTTCTTCATGGCACGGTCAACGAGCTTGATACGCTCATCCTCGAGCTTTTTGCGGTAGCGGACCTCGCGGGTGTTAGTACGACGACCATGGGAATCATAGGTAGGGGGAGGCGAAGGAGAGCTAAAAAAGGTTTATGAGACGACCTGAAGACATGACGCTAGACACAACTCGAATGCTTACCGCTCGCGCTCGGGAGGGACGAAGTCGTTGAGACGCAGCTTCCGGTTAATTTCCTCCAACCGAAGATGGATAGCGTAGTTATCCAGGTGAGCCTGCGAAACACCATTGGCGTTGATAGCCGTAGGTAAGCCAGGGATCTCGGTCTTCGCATCTCCCCAACGGCTGCGTCGCTTGCGGGGAGCATTAGGGTCAGTAGCTAAAGTAAGACGATGAACGATAGGTTAGTAACGACTCGGTGTCAGTCATTAACACAGAAACGACGTCAGCAGCAACAACAGCATCATCAGACAGTCAGCGCTGAAGGGCAAGGACAGGACATGATGAGTCCGCCACGAACGTCTGCGTACTTACCAGCACCATTCGCAGGAGGTGTCTCACGATCCGATCGGGAGCTTTCTCTGTCATTTTGTGGCTGGAAGCGAGGATAGGCGGACGGCGAAGGTTGCGCCAGCTGAGGGGGAGCGGCCTCTTCAACAGGTGCTGGGCCGAACCTCCGACGGTTGCCCAACGGCGCTGGAGGCGGGTTAGACGGGTCGGCAGTAGCAATAGGGTAAATACTTACTGTCGTTTGTGCCTGTAACTTCGCGAGTTGCTGGTCTCCACATTGTGGGAAGGGGGAATAGCAGGAGATGGAGGATGCGGTGGAAGAGACGACTGCCGTCGGTGGGCAAGGGTCATCAATTTGGGGCTCCGACTCAAAGCTGACTAATCGAGCACCGCTGTGGCCAAGTCTCGCTCTGGGTCCGCACAAGCCCTGCATTGACTATTTCCCGCAACCACCACCTGCTGCTATCGTTCTCTGCCGCCTCTTGGACCGTGTCAGCTCGTATCGGCGTCGCTCGAGCAGGGAAGGGAAGCATGTCGAGTAAACGGGCAGCAGAAGGTATGCAGGCTACTTTCTTCTCTCTATTGACTTGGCCTCATAAACTTATTCTTTCCAGGTTCCGCAGACTTTTCGCATCCTCTTAAGCGAGCAAAAAGGGGAAAGGACGATGAGGACTACATTGACGTCGACAACTTCGAAGCCGTTGAACTAGAGTCCCCACCTGACACGCCACTCATTCCTCGTGGCGCCACTATCAACTTCAGTGCGCTCACTCGAAAACTAGCCGATGCGAGGCGCGACAGAGATAGCGGAGAGGGGCAGGATGGGTCAAGTCTCAGCGTTCATAGGCGACAGCAGGATAAGCTTGTCTCCCACATCTTCCAGGAGCAAGACTTTGCTTGGCTCCATCTAAAGCCTGACCACGCTTCGCGTCCACTCTGGATTAGCCCCGAAGATGGACATATCATCCTAGAGGCTTTCTCGCCCATTGCGGAGCAAGCGCAAGACTTCCTCGTAGCCATTGCTGAGCCCGTCAGCAGGTATGCATGTTGTTCTTCGAGGAGTAGTTACGAGACACTACAACTTGTGGCAGACCCGCGTTCATTCACGAATACAAGCTCACTTCCTACTCGCTCTACGCCGCTGTTTCTGTGGGATTGCAAACGGAGGACATCATAGAAGTCCGTGCGCTCATGCATTCATTGGTGTGTAGACCTGCTGACGAAGATCCTAAGGTCCTGAATCGCCTATCGAAGGTATTCGGATAACGACCACATTATTAGAAATGCGGTACTGACCCGTAACAGGTCCCTGTGCCCGAAAGCATTGTCACCTTCATTCGAGAGAGGACATTGTCTTACGGCAAGGTCAAACTCGTCCTGAAGCACAACCGGTACTACGTCGAGTCAAGCCACCCGGAAACGCTCCAGTTCTTGCTTAAAGACTCGACCATTCGCGACGCTCGTGTTCACTCTGCTCCTGTGGATAACAGCATTCGAGCCGCTACCTTTACCACTTCCAAGGCCCCCGTCAAGGGCAACCTCGTCATCCCGGGTACGAAGGAAGCGGAGAAGAAGAAGGAGGAGCTGGCGAACGGCAAGACTGCCGGTGGAAAGACCGACGCAGAGTTGTTCACTTCCGTAGTTGGCGTCGAGCATGGTGCGTACCGGTATGTTGGATCGCCTGAACGTTATATTGAACAATAGACTTTCAGACGAGGTCGAGGAGGACGACGATAATGTTCACGCCTTCGAGATCGACGATTCCAAAATAGACGTAGGGTCCGCTTATTCAATTGCTTCTTCACATTACTCACGAAGCACCACAGGATGTTAAGAAGCGCTGCAACGAGTTGGAATATCCCATGTTGGAGGAATATGATTTCCGCAATGACACCGTCAATGCCAACCTGGAGATCGACCTCAAACCGTCGACCGTCATCCGTCCGTACCAGGAGACAAGTCTCAGCAAGATGTTTGGAAACGGGTGAGTCCATACCGCCGCATCGCCATTCAGAAGCTTACACGTGTGAAGACGCGCACGGTCTGGAATTATCGTTCTCCCTTGTGGTGCTGGCAAGACGCTCGTCGGGATCACGGCGGCGTGCACTATCAAGAAGTCCTGTCTGGTCCTCTGCACATCTTCGTGAGCACAGAAATCACCGTCTCTGGTTTCACCGGCTGGGCTCACCGCATGGTTTGCAGGGTCTCCGTCATGCAATGGCGCCAACAGTTTATTCAGTGGTCCAATATCACCGACAAACAGATTGCGGTTTTCACGGCCGATCAGAAGGAAAAGGTTCGCACTTCTTCTATTCATGGTTAGGCGACAACCCTGACCGCTACTCAGTTTGCCGGAGAGAGCGGCATCGTCGTCTCCACGTACTCGATGGTAGCGAACACCGGCAACCGTTCCCATGAGTCAAAGAAGATGATGGAATTCTTAACATCGCGCGAGTGGGGTTTCATCCTCCTAGACGAGGTCCATGTCGTACCAGCTCTCATGTTTCGGCGGGTGGTTACGACGATCAAGGCGCACTCCAAACTTGGGTTGACAGGTGAGGCTGATGACGCCGTTATTCAGGGCTTTCAATGGCGGTGTTACTGACCACCTTTGCCCAGCGACCCTCGTGCGTGAGGACGACAAGATTGCGGACTTGAATTACATGATTGGTCCGAAGCTTTATGAGGCGAATTGGATGGAGCTCGCAGCGAAGGGACACATCGCCAATGTCCAGGTAGGCCGGGTCTGCTGCCTTTTGCAAATTGTGTGGTATTGATGAGGTTACGTGAAGTGCGCGGAAGTCTGGTGCCCTATGACCCCCGAGTTCTACCGTGAATACCTGCGGGAGCAGTCGCGCAAGCGCATGCTCCTGTATTGTATGAACCCCAATAAATTCCAGGCGTGCCAGTTCCTCATCAAGTATCACGAGGACCGAGGCGACAAAATTATCGTCTTCTCGGATAACGTGTACGCTCTCGAGGTGTGTTTTCTCTCCAACTTCTCACCCGTCGATGGCATGCTCATCGCCCCGCAAACCCCTTCACATATTGATTCATATCTCAGGCGTACGCAAAGAAGCTGGGGAAGCTGTATATCCACGGCGGCACCGGACAGACCGAACGTATGCGTATCCTCCAGTGGTTCCAGCACAGCCCCGAGGTGAACACGATCTTCCTATCAAAAGTAAGCTTGGCCGTTCGGCGTATTTCCTCTCATCCCCCGCTGGCTGTCATCTGAGCGCGAACCATTGTCTTCAGGTCGGCGATACCTCCATTGACCTGCCCGAAGCGACCTGTCTCATCCAAATCTCGTCACATTTCGGGTCCCGGCGGCAAGAGGCGCAGCGGCTAGGTGGGTCCCATCGTCAATTGCACGCGGCGGCGCGCATCTCACCGTGGGGTTGTGGCTGATACAACCGCTCAACACTCGTAGGGCGTATCCTGCGTGCGAAGCGACGTAATGATGAGGGCTTCAATGCCTTCTTCTACTCGCTCGTCTCGAAGGACACGCAGGAGATGTTTTACAGCACGAAGCGGCAGCAGTTTCTCATCGATCAGGGTTATGCCTTCAAGGTGATCACGCATCTCGACGGCCTCGAGGACATGCCGTCACTCGTGTACAAGTCGCGCGACGAGCAGATCGAGCTCCTCTCTTCCGTTCTCCTCGCGAACGAGAGCGAGGCGGAGCCAGGCACGGACGTCACCGCGAGCGAAGGCGACCTCAAGGGCACGGTGACGTCCAAGGACTTCGGCACCCCGTCGAAGATGCCGCTCGTGCAGCGGACGACCGGGTCGCTGACCGCGCTCAGCGGCGCGCAGCACATGTCGTACGTGGAGCAGAATAAGTCGGCGAACAAGAAGCTTGCACGTGAGGCCCCCATCCGCCACAAGCTGTTCGCGAAACGCGACAAGGACGCGGCTGCGGCGCGGAAGGAGGCGAGAACGGCCGCGAAGGGCTGATCGATGATCCCTTTCCGTAGTGAACGTTGAGGAGCTGTCGGAGATCAGACGCGAGCTAATGGCGGGCAGCCGCGTGGTGGGGCCTGGAGGGTTTTCTCCGACGTGCTCGGACCTGGTGTGCTAGACGAGTTTGTGTAGTTTACGTCCGCGTTAATGGTATGGGCCGTTGCTCGGTCATGTTTGGGGAACGTTGTGCAAGTAGTTTTCATGGGAGGTGTATCAACGTAATCCCTCGACGGGGTTGCCGTTGCATTCTCCGGTACCGGCGGCAGTATTTCAACGCACCGCCAGTGATATGGAAGACCTACTGGGCTGTACTTGGGCGGCGTCGTAACCCGAACAGACTCCTGCCTTCCAACCTGGGGTAACTTCTTCCATCTAACCTTCTGTCACTGGTTGCATTGAAGCAATGCCGAACGGTATAACCTCAAATCTGCTTTAGTAAGGCGGCTGATGAAGTTGTAGGTCCACAACAACCATCACTTGCTGAGAGACGGTCGCCTCGGCCATCGCTCATCGACTCCGACTCGACGCTGACGAACCGCCGTGTACCGTACCTACCACAACCGTACGCGTAAGCCCTCAAGACCTCATCGCCTTCCGGGTCTCAGTGGAGCCTATACGTCTAAGTCCCTCTCGGGAGGGTAACTTGGCATCATAACGAGATACCGCGTACAACATTCAACTTCGAATTCGCCGCCCAGTTTCCATGATCCCATGAACCGTTGTGCTTGCGTCGAACCCCGAGCGGCCGGACCCTGGTGCTTTGGTGGCGCAACAACACCATCCGCGTAATCCCCCTGGACGGTTTTTATCCCGCCGGCGGAGATTATGATACAGCCGGCAGCGGGTGCGTATGCGGCCACGGTTGTGGGCGCTGACTGTGGGCGGCGTCCCAATGCCCATCATGTGGGACGGGACGCCGGGGGAAGAAAGTGCGGACTCTGCGGTCGATCGCCTGCGGACTACTGGCGACTCCTTGGGACCCAAAAGGCGCAGGAACGCATCGATCCGAGGAGAAGTGTTCGGTGTTGACCGTTCGAACGTTGGTGAACGAGTGACGGCGATGGCGATGAGGAGCGATGATGGCTAACAAACTCGTGGCCAGCGAGCGAGCTTGATGGCGATGTGTCCCTTCATTCCTCCTACTTAGCTTTCCAACTTTGAAATGTGCGCCTCGGTGAGACATCGAGGCATCGCAGGGCATCACCGAGTCCCTCACCTTCCTTTCTGGTTGAAGTGAAGAATAGACCCTGTAGGCTGTGAAGTTACGAGTCGATTCGACTGATCCCTCCCGAATCTTCTACGGGACTTTGACGATAGTATTTCCCGCTGATGGGATGGCCAGCGACGTCCCAGCAACTCGTCCCGCCGTCCCGGCGGTTTCCTGTCCCGGGTGCTAATTCAGCATGGTTAGGATGCGCGCACCGTCTCCCCCAAACCCGTTTGAAATGCTGATGGAGGCATCCCGCCCCGATGGTGATCTCGAGCTGCTCCAGTTGGTCGACCGCGGCCTGTGCAACGTGTACGACGAGCGATCTCGCATACCGAATCTCTGATCCTCGGCTGTCTGTGTTCGTGATGTCATTTTCAAATAATGTTATATGTGCCTTCGGTGAAAGTGCACAGGATTTAGAAATTGCAGTGCTACTTGCAAGAAGCCCCACGCGGGAAGACGAACGCGAGGTATATGTTTTTGAGAAGAGGAGGCAGCTGAGATGCGCCGACGTTTATGTGCCATGTGGTTAATGGCGCTGATTTCAATTCTACATTGTAATTTCGGTCATTACGTTGGTAATTCCGCGGTGGGGGGAGAATATGTAATACTTACAAGCACTGAGCGAACCTGCTCCGTGTGTGGTGGACCTGACAAGGCACCGAGATCATGGAAATTCGTGCTGGGCTTCTAGCTTCGGAGCCGCTGTGAATTCCTTTGTTGTCTAGAGGGACAACGCTTGCACCTTGCTGCACTTGTAGTCATTATGTCCCTAACGGGCTGGCCTCCTTATGCTGAGGTCCTACACGGGCGCGGCAGTGGGGTCATCCCGAACCCCTAGAACATCGAGGTCGCGATGACTCCGGTTACACCGGGTCGGTTGATGGCACGACCAGGTGCGTACCTCGCCGTATGCCCCGCCAAAGGAGCGCCGTCCACGGAATCCCGGCTACGACGTTCCTGTGGTCGACATCGAAACCTCGCCAAGAACGTCGAGCGGGGATGGGTGGATGTAACGGTCGCTGCACCGACCACTCACGGACTGAAGCCCGCTGACGTTGACGCGTGAGAGCATGGAAGCCGCAGGAAGCAGGGCGCTGAGCGCACTGTGATTTGCATTTTGCCGTCGCGGTTGATCGTCGACCAGTGGCTTGGGCGTGTAGGTGTGCCTCTTGGGTAGTGAAATTCGCGGGTGCTGCTATATGCGCGCCAGCGGCCCAAGAATTCACCGGACGGCGTAGTACACTGTACCTCGACAGCGCCAGACCTGCGCATGCACGATACGTGACGACCGAGGCCGTGAGACCCGATGAGCCTACTGCGAGCTTGTTAGCGTCACGATCGCAAAGAAGTGGCGCGCGGCTTACCTTCTGTGGACACGTTACGAAAGTTCGAAGTCGAGTGGATTCCGGTAGACTCCCAGGGTGTTTTGTGTGACAGCACCCGAGGAACTAATAAGGGCATAGCGCGCCGTCACACCCCGCTATTCTGAGAATTAGCTGAGTGTGGATATCGGGCAGAATGCCTTGGATGATGGGTTGGAAGAGAGCTGGGATATGGTGAGCGTCAAAGATGAGGTGGAGCACGGCACGTGTTTGGAGGATGGACGACTGAATGATGGAGGGGGAAGCGAGATTGCTGCTTGCGAGAGGCGGAGATGGAACGAAAACCGGTGCGAGAGGATGCCGAGGGGGTAGAAAGCCGTGTTGCCCGGAAAGAAGTGTGAGAGATAGAGATCAAAGTTTGGGCTCGGGTTAGTGGGCGCGCCTTGCGCGCTCCCTGCCTGATCACGGTGCCTCCACCGCATCCAGCGGGGAAGCAGCGCATCGACTGCGTGCGGTCTTGAAGATCACAATATGCCCGAGGCCGAGTCGGTTGGTCGTTTGCGAAAATTTCGGCATCAGCACGCGCGCAGTCATAGGCTGCACAGCGGCGACCGTGGCACTGGAGCCGTCAATGGCTGGGAATGTGACGCCGCGGTGAGGGGTTCGGGGGAGGAGGCTTAGCCTTGAGGGGGCCCAGCGTGTGGGGTCGGGAGAAGCAGGATGCGGCGTGGGACAGAAGAGAACGCCGGGGAGAGTGCACAGCGGGGAGACAATCAGTGGATAGAACACAGTGACAGAAGCGGCGAAAAGCGTTTCAGTCCCAGTCGAGCGACTCGCGAGCACTCGAGCGTCACTTTGCTGGCAATTCGCGAGCCCAGGCGCCGGCCCACTTTGTCGGCGACGCGTTGATGCGGCTCATCTGCTGAATCGCGCACAGCGTACCCGCACAGGACGCCCTCCGCGCTGATGTGCCTGGCCGTACGGGGCGGGGGACGCCCCGTGCACTCGCCAGAGGACGCGGACGGGGCTGGGAGGCGGAAGAGACGTGGGCGTTGGGAGGAGGACCTTGATCGACGCGCGGGGCACTGCCATCAAAATGGAGTAACGCCGCGGGCGAGCCTCTGCCTTGGGCCAGCGCTGCCAGCGTCCAAACAACCATCCCATCCCATGCCCTACCCTGGTCCACTCGACAGACGCGGCGCTTACATCCTCTGTCTTAAACACCGTCCTGGTCGCCGACGGCCTCCCGCCTCCACTCCCATCCTCCCCTCCTCGAGCCTCATCCCTCCCCAGACTGCCCCCGCTTTCTACCATGTCTTCCAAACGCGGACGCAAACGCAACGACAACCTTCCCCCAAACCGCGCTAGGGACGTCCAGAGAGCGTTCCGCGCCAGACGAGCTGCTCACCTCGAGGTCCGTATTGCAAATCCCGTCGATCACGAATCTCCACTGATCGTCCCTCCAGGCTCTCGAATCTAGAGTCGCAGAACTCGAAGAGGAGAACAACGCCCTTCGCGCAGCCCTCAATCTTCCTCCCGCCAATCGTCCCCCGCTCGGCAAAGGCCCGACGGGCAAGGACAAACCAAAGGCCTCCGCATCCAAGCCCCCCAACACCTCCAACCTCTCCAACCTCCTATCCTCACTCGGCCCAAATAGTGCCTCCGGGGCCTCCCTCAGTCGAACTGAGTCGCCTCTGTCCACCGGTTCCGGCAGCGGCCACTCCATGTCCCCCGACCCCATCGGGCCAGGTGCAGGTCTGTCCGCCCCACCACATACTTCTCCTCCTGCCCTCGATCCTTCAGGCTGGAGTGATAACATGTTCGGCGACAAAGACTCGGACCAGTCCATGTCTTCAAACTTTTCCATGCCTTCCTCTTCCTCCCATACATCCCACAATTCGCCCTTCCCCCAAATTCCCCGTTCGGTTGCCAACGACATCTTCCCATCCTCTCAAGCCTTTCCCTCCTCGGATGAAAAGTCGTTCGGATACCTGCCTACAGACGAACGACGATCATACAACTATTCGCATCCGCTTTTGTCGGGTCATCCGTCGGCGCAGGCACCACTATCCTCGGCCCTATCATCCAATACTGGCGACGGGGACGGTCTGGCTCCCTTCCTTCAGCGTCGCGCGCTCACAGAGCCCGACGGGTTTCGGACGCTACTCAATCAGATGTCCCACGTCCAGACGTCGCAAAACGGCCTTCAGACGCCTGCTCCGCGCATGTCGCAGGCCGCGCTTCTCAGTGTGGTCGACGCGCCTCTCACGGAATACGATCTACCAGGGGGCGCCGAGCGGAGATACCCTCGGCTGCACTAGCGGCACTAGCAGCGCGTCATGCCCCTGGACAACCGGACGTCGTGACCTGCTGTGACGGAGGCGGCGTCTTCTCCTCCAACGCCTTTCCCATGGACGTCGTAGATACTTCTCACTTTTGGGATCACCTGGAGTTTTCGTCTGTATCCTATGTATCGCTATTCTAGCCTCGTCCATCTAGCCCCCCCGCCGACTGCGCGTCTCGCCCATCCGCCCGACGATCTCGGTTCTTGATCCTCCCTCCCCCTCCAACCCACACTCACCGGCCCAACCCTGCCCGGGCCCTACCCCCAACGCTGACCTAACTCTCCGTCCCATCTCCCCCTCGCATTCGCATCGATCTCGCTGCATGTCCACGTTGCTGTACGGTTATCCTTGCTGCATTTTACTCATACATTTATTATCTATCTCTCCGCTTACTCGCTCACACCACTTACGAAGCCTTATCCCACTCCACACCCAAGCCCATCGCTACATATAATGCGTGCGCAGACATGGCTATATAGTATACGCGCGCGGTCCGGTATCAACGTCATTTGGGAGTACCCAATGTATTTTACAGAGTTACAACAACACGCAATGCGAGCATCCGACGTTGTGCCACCCCGCCTTGTGCTCCGCGCACTTCGCGCCCTTCTTCGCCGTGTGCAGAGGTTCATCTCATGACGACCAGTGTCAGTGTCAGTGTACTTTATCGAAGTTCTTTGATAGCGATGGCTTTTTTCTACAGGTCGCGTGGCCCGGTCCCTTTGTCCCTGGCGGTGGAATCACGCCTTTGCAGGGAGGAAGCGTCAGGATTTTTTCTCGTGGACAACCTGCGATGGCTCGCACACGTTGGGAAGTCGCGTCGTCACCGAGCGACTGGAGAAGGCGACTTGGATCAGGCACCGTCGTTGCGTCGCGCGATCGTGCTCCGATCGGACTTGCCCGGCGTACACTTCGCTTCGCGTGCAACTTAGACTTGGGCTTGGTCAGCCGCAGCAGCGTCGGTCCGTGCCGTCGAAACGGAAGTCCCGATGCCGGATACTTAAGTACGCGTTATGTACGTGTCGAACAGTGCTCAGCAAAATGATCACGAGCAGCTTGTCGCGACACGACGCGACACGATTGCACCCTCGTCCGCTGCTGCCATCATGCTCATCGGAATTCGGGAACCGGATCATCGTCGTGGTGGAGCTCGCCAGATCCATCGCCGCCGCCCAGCCCCGTCTGGGCATGGCACCGGCCGCCTTGCTTGACGGATATGGATGTGGATGGCGTGCCCCCCCCCCGGACCCCGGCACCGCGCCACTCGGTGCAATAAGTTTATCGTCCACGGAAAAGGAAGTTCATGCTGCTGCTGCTGCTGCTGCTGCTGCGACGATTGGCTGATGCATGTGAACGGTGCGAAGTGATGGAAGATGACAGAGAAGAGGGGGAGGACGACGAGGGGCAACGACGTCAATGAGAAACCGCCAAGACGAAGCATGGTGGGACGGTGAGACTCTCGAACCTCAAAAGCGTACTCGAAGGCGGAGTCGGAGAGCACAGCACCGAGCAGCGAGGGGACACTGTGACTGGGCAACGGGCATAGACATCAGGCAGCGAACGGGGACGGTGATCAGGACTGAGATGCACGATGCGCGATGGAGAATTGCTTCGAAGTCCTACCACTGGCCAGCCAGTGGGTGCGCGTATGCGATACACAGGCCGCTATCAGACATGTACAGACACACGTCTGACGCCACAACGCGTCCGCGTACGAAGCCATAAACGGCTCGCGTATTGTACTGACGTGTCCCCGGCACAGCGCGGTCCTGGATCCGGTACAGCGCCGCCGGAGTCTGAATGGATTGATCTGGAGTCGGGACGAGCAATCGGGGTGACAGCCGCGGGAGAACACAGGACGTTTATACGCATATTGTGATGATTGGAGGAGCGAAGAATGCAGCGGGAGTCGGGACGGCTCAACATGTCCCCAGAGGATCTAGGTTGTGGGTACTGTAATGTCCGACTCAAAATCGGAGTGATGCGCGTTGCGACGCAGCACCGTGACGGCGACAGACTGGGCTGCAGTGCCTTGCTGAGTGGAGTGAATTGACTCGAAGCATGGTACGGACTATGGACATGCCAACGTCTAAGCCAGAGGATAGGGCGATGGCGGCTGAACGACGGGGATAGATGTTGATATGGTGACGACGGAGGGGGAGACGGGGCGGAGTCTAGGTATGTACTGTATCGCAAGAATCACCCAAAACTGTGGTCAATGTCAAGTCCGGAGACTAATCGAGGACGACGACGGGGTAACGTGTCCGGGGACACGATATTCCGCCATAGATATCTACAATAAGGTCACGGTACACAACGCATCGCAGCAGCCCGGGAAGCTGATGGGTATGGAGGTGAGAGAAAGATCGAACTAGCGGACGGATCGTCGTGCCGTGAGTAAGGTATAGCTATGACATAGCTGCGCACATTATGCAAGCAGTGAGGCAGTCGCCTTCCGCGGTCCACCCCACTGTGGGGCGATATTGGACAAAAATGTACATGTTGGAGGACGCACCCCGAGAGATGCGGATCTCCGCCTTCGGTGGACTTGGGCACCAGTCGTGTTTTGGGTGACGGGATGTGGTCGAGGGTTGGTGGAGGGATGCATCAGAAAAGAGGTCATGCGGGCGCAAGGAACATGGAACAATGCAGATGGCGGATGTTTCCGGGATTCCGGAAGTGCTGGGTGCGGCCCACTTCAGACCCATCTGAAAGGAACAAACGAGTTAGTTACTTAGCGGTCAGCCGAGCCAAATTGACATGCTTCGATGCAGGAGCGGCACCGCGCCGCCCATCGTGACAGGATCGTGATTAGCAGGGATCAAGACGAAGCTCACCATTGTCTAAGTCCTGTCGACCATCAGGCCGAGAGCTGGGCTGCCCCATCCAAAACGCTCAAAGCTTCGTCCAGTCTACGCAGCCATCTGGGCCGTACTTCTCCTCGAGCCAGTCGTTGGCCTTCTTGAAGTGGCCGTTGCCTAAGAAGCCACGGTTCGCGCTCAGCGGCGACGGGTGCTAAGATTGCCGCCACCACCGTATTGATTATCGCCGCGCACGTTCAGGGTTCGGGAACAGGGAGGAAGTGAATGACCTCGTTCAGCTCGGGGTTTCAACATAGCTCTAATAAGCGAGGGGACTCACAGCGCTCGTCAAAATGAGGTGCTTTTTCTGCAGGGGCCGCGTAGAACGGAGTCCGATAACATCGTGAGATATTTTTGTAGCCGACAGGCAAGAAGAGGCGTGCACCCACCTTGTCGAGCTTCGAGACCACCTTCGCGGCATGCGCGCCCCAAGCGAGGAACACGATACCGCGCCCCCGACCAGCATCGGAGCTGTTTTTGTCACCGAGGTTGGCGCCGCCGTAGCGGTCGACGACGTTCACAACCTTCGCGGTGAATTCATCCCATCCTTTCTTCGAGTGGGATGCGGCCTCGTGGGCCCTCACCGTTAAGGCTGTGTTTAGCAGCAGGACGCCGTTTTCGGCCCACGCCGTCAAGTTCCTGCAGCAGACAGGCATCAAAGTTGGGCATAAAATTTACGAGTGAAAAGTCCCGACTTACCCGTGCTTTGGGGGTTCAAACGAGGGGTATTCAGCTTTGATCTCGGCATAGATCTGTTGGTACAGTAAACTTCCGATCCGGGAAGCCGCAAGGTGATGTTTACTCACGTTCCGCAGGGATGGCGGGATCGCGACGCCCTGAGGCACGGAGAAGCAGAGACCTTCAATTCGATGTGTTAGCAAGGCTCAAGCGTTGGGAAAACCTTGCCAGGAGGTGGCCCGCCAACTTGCGGCAAAAGCAGAAAGGGGCGTGATGGACCACACGCATCGCTCGTTTACGTGATGGATTCCATGCTAACAACTGAGCATTGCGCGGGCTACAGACACGGTCTCGGGGTGTTGTCACCGTCCAGGCGTTGACCATCGCAGCTTCCGCGTCCTCATGTGCTCCTAGAATAATGGGAGCAATAATCGCTCGTTAGGCGGCCCGCTCTGGTACCGAATCAGTGCAAGACGATCTACAATCATGCCATAACCCGCTATTGAACGCGTCGGAATTGGAAACCATGACAGGCGGGAGAAGCCCTGCTGCGACCAGCTACGGTGTCGTGGGAAATAGTCATCCGTGGACGACATTCATGCAATATGCGCACGTCCATCAGTAGAAATCACAACTCACCATGAGCTTGTCCTGGGCCGTGATATGGATCCTGGCCAATGATCACAACCTTCACCCGGCCGAGAGGGGTCGTGTTGGACCACGAGTAGATGTTTTTAGCTGAGAGATGGGTGGTATGTCAGGCATGTCTCCATTATTATCAAGGTAGACCGGTACACGTTGGACTCACGGGCCGGATACACCTTCAGGTTAGGCGCGCTATCGTTCAGACCCTTGACGCCCTCGGTGGCTAGGAATCTCTTCAGAGTCAGGAAATATGGCTTCTTGATCTCATCCTTCAGAAGCTTCAACCTGTGACGTCCCATCAAGTTTGCGATGCGATGATGGTGGAATCTATTGCCACTCACCAGCTCTTGCCAAGCGTCTCACACTCGAGAGTGAGCAGGGTCCTCTCATCGTCCGACAGCGAGTCCTGGTACTCCTTGAGAGAGAAGGGTATGGAGTTGAGGGATGGGGTATCTGTCTTTGCCCTCTTCTGGACAGGACCAGAGCGCAAACTGGAAGAAGATGAGGATGAGGATGAGGACTTCTTGGTGAACATGTCGGCAATGGACAATTGCTGCCGCTTCGTGGCACCAGTAGCAGTCTTCTTTTCCGTAACGGAGACCGAAACGTTGCCCTCCACTACGGTGGTGCCATCAGTAGTCTCTTCCGTAGCTGCATCTGATACGTTCTCCTTTGTCGCAGTGCCATTCACGGGTTTAGTTTCGAGGTCCTCGAGGTAGACGACGCGTTTTACTGAAGTGTCGGAACTCATGGTTCTACTTGCAACTAAACGAGAAGGGGCCCAAGAGCAGGACCTAATGGGCAGCAGTGAAATGGGCCAGAGACGCGACACTGTGGATAAGAACGCGCGGGAGTGGAGGTGAAGGCGGCAGGGAGAGGGAGGTGGTCGTTGGTCGAGTGCAAGACGCGTCGCGACGCGTTGACGCGGATGTGGCTCGATCGCTGCGGCGGTTGCCGAGACCGAGGCCGATCACTGGCCACGTGGGCGGCCCGCCGGAGAGTGTGTCGGACGAGCTGACTTGAAGTTGCTCACCTCTAGAACTCTTGCGGCCGCGTGTGCATACACTCCCCTCAGGTCTCTCCTCCTCAACCGCCATAGCAGGCGGCCCTGTGTCTTCCAAGCTGCCCAGATCACCGTCGTCGCCCTCCCCACCCGCACGGAGGCCACCAGGACGCTCCGACAGGGTGCGCGTGCACTCCCGGGCGCGAAGGCAGTCCCACTCCTCCGGAGCCCTTCTCTCTTCTGCCGCGCTGCCTCCGAAACAGCAGCAGGGATGGAGCACAAGTTACCAGGCTGGGTCCTCCAGGTATGTGGCGAGTTCGACTCTTGTCCAAGAGAATGCAGGTGTTGGCGTTCTTTCGTCTCCTCGTTCCTCAGGGATGTGTTGCTCTCATCTCCGCGGACCAAGCTCACGGTCGTGAGTTGGTAGTTGCCGACTCTTGAGATACTCAGATCTGGTCATGGCGTGTCCGCCCACGTAGACATGTTTCATGAGAGTGGACATCTGCGAACATTGATTTATTCAATGGGACGAGTGCATGTGGCGGGGGGTAACGCCGTGGGACAGGAACAAGCCAAAGCTCCACTAGACGTTTGCTTGGATAGGGTTAGTACGAGCATTAACTCCCACTCACTGAGTTTGTTTGTCTGCGGGGGACCCGGTGACTTTCAATGCGTTCAACGCTTGCCACGGGCGGGGACCGTGGCCGCACAGGGGTAGGCCACAAAATGTGGTAGGGTTTCACCCAAAATATGGCTGTTTGCTCCCACAATACTTCCGACGTGCCGATTGGATACGCCCTGATAAGCCTGCTTCGTACTGAAAGCGCCGCTTCCCTCAAATGTTGAGATGTATGTGAACCTGTCTCATGTGTTATTGCGAGTTTTCGATGTTTTGCCGGAGCGGGTTTCCTGAACAAACATATTCATGACTTTGTCGCAGCTCGGACTCGGATGATCTCACAACCGAGGACGACGAAACAGATACTTGTTGCAACCCGAATCAGGATCCCCGTGGCCGGCAGCCTACGCAACGACAGGTTGGTTCTCAGCCAACAAGGAAGACCAGGGGCAATGGCGCTTTCGTCACGCGACAGGGCAGTGGCCAGTCACTGTCGGGCAGCTCGAGGAAAAGCAGTCCCTCGAGGCCGTACGAGCGGCGAACTTTCACCAGATCCCGCTCTCCTGCCGTCAAGTCACCTTCTGACGGCGCAGCTAACGGCACGAACCGTCCTGCATCTCCATCATTGTTCTCGAGGAGCAAACACAATCCTGTTGTGGCTATACGGTCGCTGTTCCCCAGCACGACATCATTTCACATCCGGCTACCTGGGTTTCTCGTCAAAGTATCATTCGACACACGACAGGCCTTTGAAAACATCCTACTGTTATGCTCCGTCGGATACTCCGCCATCAAGATCGGGGCCTTCTCAAAAGACCTCTTCGACCCGGACATGTGGATATCAATAGGTAACATCTCTAATGGCCTTCCTGAAACGCTGTTACTTACTACGTCCATAAGAACTCGCCTTACTGGTTATAGCATCCATAGTCTACTGTACATGGACCCGGGTCTCGTGGACTCGAGTATCTCCCGGCCTCCTCGAACGCCCCGCGACGCCACCGTCCCGCCCTGATTCCCCATCACCGCGCCTGTTGTTGGAAGGGCGAGATAGTAGGCGCCACACCACTGCACAGCTGCCGAATGCGGATGCACCTAGAAGTCGCGACACAGGCTATATCTGGATGACTGTCCCAAAGAATTATAGGTATGCTGTAACTAGTCGAATACCCGCTGTACCACGACACTCACTGGAGCTGTCAGAAATTCGCAGGACGATGGACTCTTGACCGGACTTCTCGGCGGGCCCCTCATCGCCGCGGCTGTCCTCTACATTTCTCTCGCCATGTCTGCGGCGAACCCCCCTGGGAACCCCATGCCTCCCGGCTGGCTCATCGAGCCTCCTATGACCCTTTCGAACTCTGCGAACCCAATCACGCCTCTGGAAGCGCTTCTGCTTTCCAGGCGCTACCTCGTTAGCCAGGCCACCTTCTGCGCCACCATCCTTCTGGTGCATGTCTCCGCCTCGTGGGTCACAGAAGCCCGGCATCGAAGGAAGCTCGTCGTGCCCGAGGGTGAGGTCAGCTCCGTGCCGCGCAAGGAAGGCCGCAGGACGTACTTGTACATTCTGTTCGCCGTCAGTATCACCCTGTGGATTTTGTGCGTGCGTATTGCCCTGAAGGAGACTAAACTCGGCATCTGGCAAAGTGCGTACGCGTTCGTTTTTGGCGCACGGCTTGATCGTGATTCGAGATGCTAATCATGCTGACTTGTGACTTTCTTAGGTATGTCGTACTTCGAGGTGATCGCGAGCGCGATGTTCTTCCAGTTCTCGCTGTACGCGTGCGTGCGGGTCGCCCATCACGGGTTCACGTTTGGCGAGCTCGGACTGGTGGCGTTTGGTGCGACGGTGCTCTTTATGGAGTTGGTTAATCTGACCAGGGCGAAGGTGCGTGCTAGAAGATTTGTGTCGTCATACGCACCGCACCCCGATAACGTTCTCCGACGCGCGTTTTGTATAGCGCTGGCAGAGCTTCTTGTTAACAACAGGAGCTGTGCTAGTTGCCTGCCTGGCTTTCGCGGTGCTCACGGGTACTCGCAGTCACCCCTCACTAGACTGGTCCCTGGTTGGGGGCGTTTTAGCTCTGTAGCGCATATGCCGTAAGATCCACAACCTGTGTCAAAAGTTTGACCTTTGAGATCTGAGTCCCTGTGTTCCCACTTTATTTCGTTATGCTCTGCGCTCGCCCATTCACTCACCACACTTTTCACAGTTATGGCCCCTGACAACTCCATACATCAAGACGTTTCGCCTGCCAACGCCACTACTCATCTTCCAGATCGCCCTGATTCCAGGATCCTTACTCACCGGATTCCTCCTTTCCCCACTGCTATACCTCTCGCGGCATATTGCGCAGCGACCCGTACGCCGATTACGTTACCCGCAGGAGAAGCAGAAGCATCGTCGGCTGCTTGCCCTCGGTTTCTACTCCGGGACGTTACTCATTGTCGGGGGCCTCATTGGACTGTGGACGCGCTGGTGCCTAGGCGGACGCGATCCCTGGGTCTACCTCATCTTCTGGATGCTCGAGGGTAAGAAAAAGTGGACCCGGCCCGCACTGGTCGCGTACTGGGCTCTCCTTATCAGTCTCAGCGTAGCGGGCTGGACCAGGCAGCTCGCCCGGAGCAAACGACGGAGGCAATGGAACGTTCGCGGAAACATACAGACTGCCAACGGGGCGGTGACAGAGGCGCTCTCTGCCCCGACTAGCCCCAGGTACGGCATGACGCCAGGGCAATCTGGCTTCAGCGCGACAATCCAATCCCCGCCTCAACAGCAACAGGGCGCATCTGTGGGCGGCAGCACGGCAGGGCCCGCGGAGTTGAACGACTCGGCCGCGGCGGCGTCTGGCGAGGGGATTGCAGGTTACGGCATTCGGCTGCCAAATCTGCCGAACCTGCCGAACTTGCCTAACCTTCCAGATATCCCGAACGCGAACCTGGCGAATGTCGCGACGGACCTGCTCGACGCGGCGGACAAGCGCGTCCCAACGCTCAGCGTGAACGCGCGCCGCAAGTTCTTCCACGCCCTCGCGGTGGTCATGTTCGTGCCTGGAATTGCGGCAGATGTGAGTGCACCCGTGCTTCCATCTCGGAGCCAGTTCGCTTGTTATTATGGATGATGACCTCATTGACGGTCTCTCGGTCTCGGCCTCGGCTGACGTTCCATTCCTTATCCCTTCTGCAGGCGGCTTTCACACACCTCGCGTTCAGTGGTGCCTTCGCACTGTTCACGTTCGCAGAATACGTCCGGTACTTTGCCCTGTACCCCTTCGGCGCGGCGGTTCACCTGTTCATGAACGAGTTCCTGGACTCCAAGGACGGCGGCACTGCGATCCTGAGCCACTTCTATCTGTTGACGGGCTGCGCGAACTCGGTCTGGTTTGAAGGGTACGTGTCTTCTCGCTCGCTTCCGGCAGGGTTTAAGGCTCGATGGTTTCGCCCGAATCGTTACGACATTGTGCCCACAAAGTAGTCTGCCTTTGCCCCGGTTTACGGTACAGAACGGCGAACCTCGTCACGAGGCGGACGCCACCATGCACCTTCGGGTGCAGGTGAATTGATTTCGAGACTTTGGGGGGATGCCATTCATAACGTTGTACGTGGCAGGGAAAGATCGAATGTTGAACGCTGAGCCGGCATGACCGGTATGCCCGGAGAATGGGAAGCTGAATATTATGACGACGACAGGCCCTCAAGGTTACCCCAGTTTACTGGAACGTTGGTTTTGGGAGTAGGAGACGCCTTGGTGAGTGCTTCAGCTTTCAGTTCTGTGGAAACCCGTGCTCATCTGAAACCAATTCTATCGGCAACGCGAATGTGAACCTTCGTCACGCGCTCCGACACGCATGATAGGCATCGATCGTAGGGAAGCGACTGGGGAGACACCGTTGGTTTGCTGCGAATCCGAAGACCATCGAGGGGAGCGCTGCGTTCGTGGCCTCGGTCTGTGCTTGCGCATGGCTATTGCGGATGGTCGGAACAGTGGAAAATTTCTCGGTGCGTACCGACGGACGAGTGGAGTTGGGCGCGAATTTGGGGCTGACGGGAGCTTGTGCGCTCCGATGCGATTTTTAACGGCAGATTCCTCGGTTCATGGTAGTCGCTGGCATGGCGGGAGGACTGGAGGCGTTCAGCGTGCAGAACGACAACTTGACGTTGCCGCTGTATATGTGGGCGATGGTTGTTCTGCTAGATGTTGTAGACCAGAGGGGGGGCGGGCTGTGAGAGGATTATGACTAGAATTGTTGCGGAGAGGTTGCAATAGAGGGCCGCTGGAGATGAAAAAGAGGAAGAAGCGCGCGATGACGTCGACAACAGCCACAGGGCGCGTTCTCGCCCGTGCTGTCGGCTAAGGAGGCGCTGGCCGGGGATCACTCGATAATGGTATCCCTCAACTTAGCTCCAGCCTGCCTCAGCCTGCCCTACCCTTCCCAAACGCCCGTCCTCCTTCTCGACTTCGTGCTGCCTCTGGATGCTGCTCCTCTCTCCGTGCTCATGTCGCCCCATCCGAACAATTAGTCTCCGCTACCAGCCTGCCCGCCGTCCAACGCCCTTGAGCTCTCTGGCCTTGCTCCACCATGGACAACAGACTTCCGCCAAGCTTTCTCCGATCTGAACAGATTGTCCCAGAGCTACCTATCCAATCTACAGATGACCTTCCCTATTCCTTGGCCGTGGCAAATCCCCCCACCATCCTCCTCTCCACGATTTCTCGTCTCGCCCCGCCGTCGAAGACACCTCGCTTCAAACGACGCCCGTCCACCGCGTCCTCGGCCAAGGACAAGCACGACTTATTGCCTCCAGCACCGTCAGTGGGCGACTTATCGTCTTCAGTCCACCTGTCAATTGTAGACGGCGTAGGAGGGAGTAAGGTCGCGTCGTCCGACCCCAAGGAGCCCAGATCTGCGTCCCATGAAGACTCTACCCTCGATGAGATGAACCGGAAGGCCCATGCTGCCGTAGCGGGTCTGCGCGCAGAGGCCTCCCGCTTGGCAGGCGTAGGTGTGTTCCCATTCGTTCCACTCGCGACATGCCGCGTGGCTGATGGAAGCCATGCGTCCAGAGGTCCTTCCGTCACCGTTCGACTCGTCTCCCGATGAACTAGACCAGCTGTCCCAAACGGTCTCTACAATACGCGATACGGACGTGGTCGAGCCGGATTACGATTGGGCGACTTTCATTCATGCCTACTCGGTGGGGAGATGGGACCCATTAAAGACCCCCCTCCCACCCCGATCACATCTCCATGCCCCGAGCCTGCCTCGCTCAACCCCGCTGGATACATCCGTCGGTGGCATCTGCTCGGACATCGTGTTCGACTCGCCACAGCTCGACTCCGTACCAGAATGGAGGCCGGCGGAGACACCGTTCGAGGCTCTATCTTCACGGTCAGCACTTCCCGGAGACTTCGATTCCACGGCCTCGAGTCCCCCGGAGCGGCGAAGCGGTCAACATTTCTCAGAGCCCAATGGCGTCCCTTCGAACCTTTCCTCCATAGCTCAACCTTCGTCCTCCTGGCTTGTTCTAACAGAAGCTAGTGCAGGGCCCAGTAAACCTTTGAAGTCGCCCAGCGTACCGCTGAATCTGGGACCTCTTTCACATCGAATGCGCAATTCGTTCGCAGACATGCGGACAACCGCGGTACACCAATCACAGTCCCAACTGGAGCATTCGCGACATCCAATTGCACCTGCGGATGCTAACGCGACTGCGGCAGCCATCCGTCTAGCTGCTGCGCGTGTATCCGTAGCACCTCTAGCATTGCCGTCGCCAGAGCACGAACTCACAGATCCTCTGCGAGGTGTTACTGCGACAATCCCCGGCTCCCATCCAGACACCTTCGCCCACTCTGATCATCTACCCCTTGTGTCACCGAACACCACGCGGAAGACTCGGCTGAGTAGCTTCTGGCAAGGTACGCAGGACGTGGACGAAGGTGTTGGGTTTCCCTTTTCTTCCAATACCGACTCCGAACCACCAACTCTCGGCGACATGGTCGATGGCAGTTCGCCCGTGCCAGAAGAAGATCTGCTTGAACCCCGACCCGAGTCGCGGCGGAGTTCTGGGGGACCTTCATCCATGGCCACGTTGCCTCCCGCAACAGCCCCCGCGCTGGCAGTGCCCGAACAACCCGACGATGACTACTTTGGCAGCATCGAGCCTTCGCGGTACCACGGCCCCGCCCTTCACCCCGACCATCCAACACTCCCTCCCGTTCCGCGACTCGTAGCCGACGTATCGCGACAAGCATCTGCGCCCCCCTTCGACCCTGCTCCCCAAAGCGTTCCCGCGCTACCTCGGAGGATATGCCTTACCCGCCAGACGAGCGCTCCGCTGCCGACCGCGTCGCTGTACGAGCGGCGGTCGCGAACGGCGCGCCCCGCCAGCGAGAGCCAGGTAAACAGCTTGGCGGGCCGCGCAGCGAAGGAGGAACAGATGTTCTCAGAACTGGGGTACCTCGCGCCGCCGAACCCGCCGAATGAGCTGGAGCGCAGGAGGGCGTTGTACAAGTATAACATTTGGGGAACACACCCAGACCCGAATTTCGATCGGATTGCGCACCTGGTGAAGCTTGTGTTCAATACGCGCATCGTGATCGTGAGCTTGATCGATGCGACGGAACAGTAAGTGTGGCATTTTTGGTTTTGCGCGAGTGTGCTAAATACGTATTGTGGTTGATTGCAGGTTCTTGAAGTCGGAATGTGAGTGAGCCATTATGATGTCGAGCGGTCAGGACAACTCACTTGCCACGTAGCCGGGATGGGATGCCTCAGCATGCCAAGGACGAGTTCATTGTGTGCACACGCCATTCTGCAGCGGTGAGGTCAATTGATTAGCATTACTTCGTGTATGCGCTCATACTGTGCAGAGATGACGAGCCGATGGTGATCTTAGATGCGCAAGAGGACTGGCGTTTCTCCCGAAACGTATGGCGATGTTCGTTTTCGACATGGTTTACTTGCTAATCCCCACGTTCAGCCACTCGTCGTTGGGCACCCACACGTTCGCTTCTACGCCGGATGCCCGTTAAGAACACAGGAGGGTTTCAATATCGGGACGTAAGTATTCCGATACGCTGGCCCCATCTGATCGCTTAATCTCCGCGCGCAGTCTTGCAGTTATGGATGACACGCCCCGTCGTGAGTTCAGCCCACGTCAAAGGCACACACTGAAGGAGTTTGCGGTATGTTGATCTGAGGTAGTCGTCGTGCGTTTGACACTCATGGGCCCCCATAGCAAGTTGCGATGCGCGAACTGGAGCTGTGGAAGGACAAGATCCAGCTCCGAATACGTGACCGCATACAGAGCTCGATGGAACAGTTCACCCGGGAGTGCCTAGAGGTCGACAAGCACGCGAATGAGGACAGCTCGGAGATCCGCCAGCCGCAGCCGGGATCAACATCAATGGAGCAGATCTACATACGCGCCGCTAAGCTCGTCAAGCGTACGCTCGACGTGGAGGGGGCGATTGTGATGGATGTCTCGCATGTCGACGTCCTCGAAACGGTCGGCGCGGAATCGGCAATGTCGCTCACCATGCATGACGCCGACGGGGGCTCCGAGTCGCAGATCCGGAGCTTGAGCAAGGAGCAGCACCGCAAGCTCGCGGAGTTTTTCGAGAGCTACCCGGAGGGCAAGATTTGCGAGGGCGTTGTACATACGAGCTTGCGGCCGTTCTTGCCGGCGAGAATACAGTACGTGCTAGGTGAGTAGTCGTGAGTGCGCGAGCGGGGTGATTCCGAAGGAGACCTGTGATTGATAGCGCGATCGCAGCCGTGCCGATATACAATATCGACAAGCGCCCCTTCGCACTTCTGTGCGCATATAGTACGGGCGAGCGGACGACGCCTTTCGTAAGTGCTTCGCGTACCTTGAACCTGGACCTTGGTCGTATTGATGGGCGGACAATCGCGCACAACAGCTCGAGGGACACGAGCTGTCGTATTTGCGCGCAATTGGTCAGTGTAGCCTTTTCGGTTTGGTATTCTATGTGAGCAGAAGCTTATATCATTATGGTTCTAGGGGTGATCATACTGTCCGCCGTACTTAAGCGTCGCATGATTCTCGCGGACAAGGCTAAAAGCTTGTTCATCTCAAAGTAGGCAGCCCTGCGTTCGGGCCTATAGAATGGTGACGTTGACGAATGCTGGATCTAGCATCTCGCACGAGCTCCGGACACCTCTCCACGGAGTGAGCGGTCGACGTTCCTGTGGCGTGATGGATCCCCGTTGTTGACGCCTTTCACAGATCCTTGCGTCCGCCGAACTACTCGCAGAGACATCGCTAAACCACAGCCAAGCGTCGTTCCTGCAGACCGTTCAAGCGTGCGGGACATCCCTCGTGGAGACCGTCAACCATGTACTGGATTTCACGAAGCTCAGCGGCAACGCCAAAGCCGGGGGTGTGGAGAATGTCATTCACCTCAGCAGGTTCGTGTGTTCATTACGTCCTTCAAGCAGGGCTAACGCGATGACTACCTGACGGTTTTCGGCCATGTTCAGAGTAAACCTTATGCAACTAATAGAGGAGGCAACCGAGGGCTGTTGGATAGGTCATCGCGCCAGAATGTTTACGAGCGAGATCGGTAGCGTGTACTCCCCGCCAAGACATCAGCACACCGCTAGTATACCGAACCTCAACAAGCATGTGGAGACGGTCATCGACATCGGCCATTGTGAGAGTGTGCGTACCGTTTCGGAATGTGGTTGACGTGGACGCCGACGACTCACCTTCGTCCTTTTAGGGATGGACATTCCGGTGTGAGAAAGGCGGAATCCGTCGGGTCCTCATGAATCTGTTCGGAAATAGTCTGAAGTTCACCTCGGTAAGACAGCGGACAGTGTTTCGCGAGATAAAGCGGCAAAACTGACATCTCCGTTGAATACAGGACGGATATGTTCACGTCATGTTGAGACAGTTGCCTAATACGGGAGACACGCCCCCAGGAAAGGTCAAGATAGAACTTTCTGTCATTGACACGGGAAAGGTGCATATTCATGAACAGTTTTACGGGGTGGCCAGAACTGAATTGTTCTCGGTAGGGGATCAGCCAGCACTTCCTGAAGGTAAGCGCTCATTTCGAATATACACATAGGCTAAGGCTGCTCACCTGATCCGCTAGAACCAACTGTTCCACCCCTTTTCGCAGGAGAACCCCTTACAGACAGGAACGGGGCTGGGTCTTGCTATCGTCAACAGTATCGTCCGATCACCCAGCGTCGGGGGAAAGGTGGATGTTTGGAGTGCCGAGGGCGTGGGCACCGAGATCAAGGTCACCTTTACAGCAGAAGCAGTCGAGAACCCGAACGAACCCTCGTCACAAAGCGCCGATTTTGCGAAACTATTCGATAGCGCACGCCAGCCGACCATCTCATTCCTAAGCTTCGATGCCACAGTTCGAGGCGTCGAACTTCTCCAAAGGGTGCTAACACAGTACCTCGTGACCGACTGGCAGCTCCCCTTGGCTAAGGAAGGCGAAACAGGGGACATCGTGGTAGTGAACGAAGATCCCACACCGGTCACACTGGCCATTGAAAGCAAGGACGCCTCTCGGCCGTTCATCATTCTTTCCTCGGCACGTGGGGACCCTCGGCTGATGGCGATTGTGAACGAGTACGAGCAGATTGGTGGCTTCTGCAGGATCGTGTATAAGCCCGTCGGCCCGTGCCGCCTCATCGCTGCCCTCAAGCTCTCTCTGCATGCCCTGAACATCGGCAAGAGCTCGCATACAATTACCCCCTCTGGCCAGATTCTCCGCCCTGGCTCTTCTTCGCGATCGAGTTCGTTCGATCACGCCGACCCGGTGTCGTCGGTCTTGTCAAGACGGAACTCGGAGGAGACCGCTGGAGAGCATCCCTCGAAGCCGTCTCCGCAGCGGCCACCCCTGGGTCCGCGCGCTATAACAGCACACCCGTTGACTAGCTGGTCGCACTTGCCTTCAACTACTGAACAGGAAGAACCGGAATCAGATTCGCAGCCGAGCTCGCCGCGGATGGCACATACGCCCTCAAGTCAAAGTCCGACTGTCTCGGTGGGGGCGGGTGGAACTTTACTCAGGTCGTCGATCGGGACAGTGGAGCCCCAGGGACCATTGCGAGTGCTCGTTGTGGAGGACAATAGTATCTTGCGCAACTTGCTGTGAGTCTATTCCCGCGCTGTTTGCGTCTCTAGCGTGCTAATCATCGTTCCCAACCGACAGCGTCAAGTGGTTGCGGAACATGGTACGTCCTAGAGAGTCTCCCAGAATAGACTGGTTCTTGATCATGGAACTTTATTAGGGTTACGAGTATCGCGAAGCAGTAGATGGTCAGGAGGGCGTACAGACCTTCGAGACGGACGGACGCTTCGAGTAAGGAGAAGCTTGGCTTAGAGTTGAGAGAAGAGAAGCACTGACCATACTCTTTTCAGCGTTGTGCTTCTCGATCTATCGATGCCTGTCTTGGACGGTGTCGGCGCCACGGCACGAATGCGCGAGATCGAGTCGGCAAGAAGGCAAGGCAATCAGTTCGGACCTCAACGTACCCATATCTTGGCCCTCACCGGCATGTCATCGCTTGAAGACAAGCGGCGAGCGTTTGAGGCGGGTGTTGACGGATAGTAAGCCTGGTCAAAGATATTTGAGAACGTGTGCTGAGAATACCGCAGTCTTGTCAAACCTGTTGCGTTCAAGACACTGGACTCCATGTTCCAAAAGCTGGGAGTGTCATGACCCGAACGTCAAACACGTCGTTATACATCATCCCGTCTTTATTCCATCCACGCTTTCCTTTTGCCACGTTGCCACACTCCCATCTGCATTATACCCTTCCTCACAGTGGTACGTCTCGAACTTTTCTGTTCACCCTACAGTCCCTCATCCCTCGTCATTCGTTGTCAGCCCGACAGCATTTCCCAACAAGCTCATCTTCTTGCACAACATACCACTCTGCCATCGCCCAGCCCTCACAGTATACCCGGCCTGTCGCTGTTACTCTAGAGCCCATGGCCGTCCTCATCTCTTGGTTGCAGCTTAGCATGATCTCGCATTATTGTAGCTTCGTAGTCCTCGCTGTCTGTTTTGTCCGACCTCTCGGTGTTTATTGCCACGGACTCATCCCATCTAGACACACAAGTAGCTAATTGTATTTTTTCCTCGTCGCCTCCAGGCGTTGTCCCGGCCTATTCATCTCTCCATAAACCACATACGGCGGCCGCATAGCTGCACAGCCCGTGCGATACCCCGGAACCCGGAGCGCCGTCTCGGAAGCGGATTCTACCAGCGCTCATGATCGTCCCGACTCTGGTAATTGGTGTTTCAATACGTGCTGGGTTCGCAAGCTGGGATTGAACGGGTATATCCATTCCCCAAAGAAGGAGTTTGCAAATCTCAATTGTAAAGGGCGAAGACACAAGACTTACCTGCGATACACTGTAGTGACGAGCTGCAGTGAAACAAGCCCACTCTATGGGCGCCTAACTGCATGGCGCGATCGTTGCATGTGGTGCTACACGTGATGCGGGGATATTGTGGATGGCCCGACTCGCACTCGCTCTCCCTTGCCACAACCCAAAAGCTCGCCCGACGTCTGAATCCTCCGCGCTCATCTGGCTGGCATACTTATCCTCTCTCCTCCATTCCCTCACCCCTCCACCCTCTTGGTCTCTCTAGACGATGGCCACGGCCAGCTCTACGAAGCAGGCGCCCACCTATGATCTCCCGACCCCCGAGCCCGATTCCCCCGCCCTGACTCGATCCAGGCAACCCTATCGCTTCTCGACTCTCTGTGCCACTGTAGATTCTCCGGACGGCGACCACAAGGACCAACATGGCAGCTCTAGCGTGCCGATCTACCAGACCGCGACGTTCAAGGGTGTCGGAAACCAGTATGACTATACCCGCAGCGGGAACCCGACCAGGACCCACCTAGGTGAGTTAGTAGTTCTGTTCTACGCGAGATCGAGCGCAGTGTGCATTTTGGCTTTGCGCGACGCTGCGTCTAGATGGCGTCAGAATCTGCCTGAACATGCGTGTAACATTTTGGGCCGGATTATCTCCACCGCTGCTCCATGTAGATCGGGATTAAGCTTCGCGCGAAGGCACCCGCGAAGCCTCATGCTGGTCATAATAGCAATATTGACTTTCTACCTACAGAGCATCACATAGCGAAGATATCCTCCGCTGCACATGCTTTCGCCGTTTCGAGCGGCATGGCCGCCCTCGATGTGATCACCCGGCTGCTCAAGCCTGGCTGCGAAGTCATTGCCGGCGACGATCTCTACGGTGGGACGAACCGCTTGCTCGCCTACCTCCGCACGCACATGGGCGTAACTGTCCACCATGTCGACACAACTGTCGCCGACTCTGTCATCCCGGTCCTCAACCCCAGAAAGACCGCCATGGTACTCCTCGAGTCTCCCACCAACCCTCTCCTCAAGATCGTGGACATCGCGCGGATTAGCGCATTGGTCAAAGAGAAATGTGAGGACGCGGTGGTCGTAGTGGACAACACCATGATGAGCCCTTACCTGCAACGGCCATTGGAGCACGGCGCGGATATCGTCTATGATAGCGCGACCAAGTACCTCAGCGGGCACCATGATCTCATGGCCGGTGTTATTACGTGCAACCGTGACGATATTGCCAAGGTAAGCAGTATGCTGGCCTCGACGCATGCAGTTTGGGTGACGTTCCGTGAAGGAAATAGCCTTCGTGATCAACGCGGTCGGAAACGCGCTCACCCCCTTCGACTCTTTCCTACTCCTTCGAGGAACCAAGACATTGGCAATCCGAATGGACCGTCAGCAGTCCACCGCCATGCTCGTTGCGCAGATGCTGTCGAAGCTTGGTTTCGTCACGCATTACCCTGGTTTGCCGAACCATCCCGGCAAGGATATTCACGACCGGATTTCTGACGGTAAGTCCCCCCAGTCAAAAATTCCGCTACCCCTTGCGAGTAAAGTTCCTCACTTCTATTCCGTAGGCTACGGCGCCGTCCTGTCCTTCGAGACTGGCGACAAGGAGCTGAGCGAACGTATCGTCGCTGCCACCCGCCTCTGGGGCATCAGCGTCAGCTTCGGCTGCGTGAATAGCTTGATCAGCATGCCTTGCGTGATGTCGTGAGTATCACTTAAATTCGAAATCCTCGTCCCTCGATCGTCTGGCCAAACAGTCGTTAACGTTGACGTTGACGTTGACGGCTATTCTAGGCACGCCTCCATCGACCCCGCCACCCGGGCTGCTCGCGGCCTTCCAGAGGATTTGATCCGACTTTGCGTCGGGATCGAGGACCCCGCGGATCTGCTGGACGATCTCCGCCATGCCCTCATTGAGGCTGGCGCGATCACTTTCGCCGCCAACGACTACGTTCGGATTCCCAACCCCATTAGTCGGGCGGTGGAGAAGCTCGCGCTTGGGGAGGCTCGGACTGCGCGCCCACAGGACCGTCGGGAGTGGTTCGTCAGCGCGCCTGGCAAGGTTATCCTATTTGGGGAGCATGCTGTCGTGCATGGTGTTGTAAGTATAAGCATATATGCGTGTTGTTGTTGTTGTAGCCTTCTCATGCATCCCCGCCTCAGACGGCCGTAGCGGCTTCACTCGATCTCCGCTGTTATGGTTTGACGTCGCCGCGATTCGACGGCAAAGTATCAGTGCATTTCGCGGATATCAGCAACTACAAGCACGAATGGGACATAGAGGAACTGCCATGGGATGCAGCCGTCCCTATACCCAAAGGCAGCGATCACCCTGACGCGCTGGACCAGCGTGTCATTGATGCAATCAAGGCCAGGGCTCTCCCCTCAGACATGCCTCCGAAGAGCCAGGCGGCGGCTGTGGCCTTTTTATACCTCTACATGATGATGACTTCCGGAGGGGACAGGTCAGTTCATTCACACTCATTTCCGCGACATTACATTTCATTTTTTGCCTAGACCATCTTTCCACATCGTCGTCCGTTCCACACTCCCTATCGGCGCAGGACTCGGGTCCTCCGCGTCCTTCTCTGTCTGCATCGCGACCGCGCTCCTCATTCTGCATGGCCGCATCGACCTTCCCGCGGTCCCTCCCCCGAGCCGTGAGCCTGCTGCGCCAGGCGACCCGGGCCACGTGCACGTCCCGCATGGCGGGCGGCGCGCCATCCCCCCAGAGATCGCCGAGGAGACAAACCGCTGGGCGTTCGTCGCCGAGAAGGTGCTGCACGGCAATCCCTCTGGCGTTGACAATTCCGTCGCGGTCTACGGAGGCGCGCTTGCGTACGTGCGCCCCGGGTTTGGCAAGCGCAGCGGCATGGACCAGATCCAGGGCTTCAAGCGCCTCAGGTTTTTGCTCGTCGACTCGAAAGTGCCGCGCGACACGAAGGCGCTCGTTGCCGGGGTCGCGCGCAAGAAGGCGGCGGACCCGGAGGAGGTGGGACAGCTGCTCGACGCGATCCAGGCGATCAGCAACGAGGCGAGGCGCGCGCTAGCGGACCCGGACGTTCCGCGCGACGTCCTCCTTTCGGGGCTTTCGGTATGCATTTTTCGAGAGAGCTTCTACGTCTAAGCTTTGCTCACTGAACGCGCCTTAAAGGCTCTCATCGACGAGAACCACGCGCATCTTGTTCAACTCGGCGTGTCGCACCCTTCGCTCGAGGCAATCCGGTCCAGGACCGCGGCCGCTCCATATGCTTTGAGTACCAAACTCACCGGCGCTGGTGGCGGCGGTTGCGCCGTGACGCTTGTTCCAGATGGTTGGTTCAAAGTCAAACGTAATCAGATCACGTATACTCACCAGAACGTCGCCTTCCTCAGATTTCCACGAGGAGAAGCTGCAGGAACTCATCTCCGCCCTCCTCACGGACGGCTTCCAGCCCTATGTCACGGCTGTCGGCGGCTCCGGTCTCGGCATCCTCTCGCCCTACGACGACATTGCAGCCGACCCGGACGCTGATTCTCCGCCTCTATCGCCACCCGCGACGCCCGATCCGAACAGGGAAGATGGTATTGACGGCGCACCACAGCCGTCCATTCGGAAGGGCTTCGAGACTATCACTACTCTCGAGCTGCCGGAGTGGGCATCAGGACGCGGCAAATGGTTGTACGTATAAAATG